>CM054182.1:19335000-19605000 GCA_028829895.1 Sinotaia quadrata
TACACTCCACTCAACACTGAACTCCATACTACATTCCATAATAGCGGCAGAACTCGTTGGTATAAAACAAGCATTGATCATATAAGCAATTCAGTACCCACCCCATTACAAACGCAAATATTGAACAAACTCTCTATCCTCACATAAATACTCACAAGTTCATTTCACTAAAACGAGCAGCACAAGAACAGTAATTTGAAATACAATAAAAACACTTCAAGCTGAAAACAGACAACATTCATACTACAGAAAAGTATGATACAGCAGACGGGAGCAAAATACGCCCATACTGCAGAGGAGCAAACATCGTCCGATTACAACAAACAGGGGAGCAAAGCAAGCCCCATACTGCAGAAAGAAGAGCAAAATACGTCACATACACGGAGCACACAATATGCCCGTTTACACAACAGAACTCACTGCAAAAATACAATACACATATAACAAAATACAAAAAGACCCCCCTTGCAACATCCTCAAGACATCACTATGCGTACCATAGAGAAAAGACAATTAACTACAACATTCTCTATTACAAAAGACAATTCACTACAACATTCTCTATTACAAAAGACAATTCACTACAACATTCTCTATTACAAAAGACAATTCACTACAACATTCTCTATTACAAAAGACAATTCACTACAACATTCTCTATTACAAAAGACATTTCACTACAAGATTCTCTATTACAAAAGACAATTCACTACAACATTCTCTGTTACAAAAGACAATTCACTACAACATTCTCTATTACAAAAGACAATTCACTATAACATTCTCTATTACAAAAGACAATTCACTATAACATTCTCTATTACCAAAGACAATTCACTACAACATTATCTATTATAAAAGACAATTCACTACAACATTCTCTATTACAAAAGACAATTCACTACAACGTTCTCTATTTCAATGTACAACCACAGATACGCACGCCTCAGCACTCAAAACCAAAAATGCCATTCAAAACACTATTCTACCCATAAAAACAATACGAAATACAGGTACACAAAATACTCATTGACTTTCTAGTTGACACCTACCTAACATGAAAAAAATAACATACCAGTACACAACAACAAACAATATATAATTGGTACACTCTTCCCTGAAACCCAATTCCACAGTCCACATTATCTAGAACTTCTCCACGAATGAGGTGGTGCAAAATAAATCAGTAAATTATAATAAAAGTGATAGTGCAACATACACCGATTTGCACAATCATTTTTTCTCGCTTAAAGTATATCATCTCACAATGTAAATAACAATCTATCATTTCGTATCTCGAACATTTGTACGTATGAGACATCGTGGAACTAGTTCAATACAAACAAGTCATTACAGTGCTTACATTAGAGTTACTCAACAATATAAACAAAACAATAAGGAATGAACTATGAAAGAATTCTGGCGGAAGAGAGGTAACTGACCTACACAAGACGAGGAGCCAGAACGTAGAGTTGTGTACCCTGAAGGACATGGCATGCATAGTGTCTGACCGCTGCTATTGGTAAATGTACTGACCGCACATAGGTCACACATTCCTGAGGTCGTGTTTAAAAAGCTTCCCTGTGTACAGGACACTGAACAAAAAAAAATGTATCACTTATGACATTTATAATTATCCTTAACATCGCTTTATTGTGCACGATTAATGGAGCATTAGCTCTAAGTGTGCCTGTACATTATAAAGTCTGATACATATCAGCACTGTGTGGCAAAAACAAATTCTATGTAAATAAGCAATTCTTACAGAGAAGGGATGAAGTGTAGACTACAACATAAATTGTCTGAACTAAACTAGGAATTGTGATTTCCGCACTATATTGCATAAATGAAGTAAGAGAGATTAAATCTACCTTAAATAAATTGTCTGAAATAAGACAGGTAAAATCTAACTTAAATAAATTTCTGAACTAAGAGAGGTAAAATCTACCTTTAAATAATTTCTGAACTAAAAGATGTAAAATCTACCTTAAATAAATTATCTGCACTACGAGTTGTAAAATCTACCCTAACTCTATCCTAAATGAATTGTCTGAACTAAGAGCTGAAATCAATCCTAAATAAATTGCCTGAACAGAGGGGGGAACCTACTCTAGAGAATTGTCTAAACTAAGGGAGATGAAATCCACCCAAACTAAATAGCTTGCTTCAAGTTCAGGAAGCAATAAATGAAATATCTATTAAATTGTCTGAACTAAGGGATACTACGAAATCCACCCAAACTATATATCTTGCTACAAGCGCATAAACAAACATGGAATATATGAAGCATCTTTTCCATCTGGAATATAATTAGCATTTACTGGCTATGAATTTGAATTGCAATAATTTAATCACTTATGAAGAAATATAATTTACATAATTCATGAAAGGTGATAACTGACATAATTTATAAGAAAGTAATAATGAACCTATTTTATAAAATGTAATAATTGACATAAATTCCACATAGTTAAAATTTATAAAGTATTAATGTAATCCAATTTGTTTTGATTCTGGTTGAAAAAAACAGAACATGCTGTCTCTAGTATAGCAAAAAGTCCCACTCACAATTCCATACCGTAAAAGACTGAAAATAAAATCATTTTGTGAAAAATAACATTTCTTACCACACACATCTCCAGACAACCCACTGCCAGGTGGACAAGAACGCTTGAAGTCAATTTTCACAGTATTTGTCTGAAGAGTTGCCGCTAGCACATTCTGTAAAAAAATATATTTTCACTTTGTGTACACAGTATCATTTTATTATTGTAATAATCTGTCAAGAAATATATTTCACTTTGTGTACACAGTATCATTTTATTATTGTAATAATCTGTCAAGAAATATATTTCACAATGGGTACATTTTTAATTTTATAATATATTCTGTCAATAAATATATTTAGGGAAGGCTAAAGTTTCTCTGATTAGATGTTGTGGAATTGTAAGTGGTTGTTGCTTTCTTTCTTATAAAAACATATTTTATTATTTTTTCACCTGTCTTGAGTCATTTCTTATCATCTTCACTCCGTGTAAAATTCATTAATTGTAGTCATTGTACCTGTCTTTTGTCCTCGCCTATTATATGTGAGGAATTCCTTCCTCTGAGGGGCTTGAACGACCTACCCGAAATGGTTGACCTCAATTGTTGTGTTGTTCGTATTGTCCATCAATAAACGGGTGACCAACACTAAACAACTTGACATAGTTTTAGTTAATCTATTAATAGACTATTACCCTGTATTTATTATACTGTATATGTATGTATCGGGCTATTAGATAATGTTGCAGGAACTTAAGTTGAGACATAAATGTAAGAAAGAATGGAGTTAAAAAGAAATAAACTGGAAACCTACCATTTGCTTCTTGGTTATATTTTTCAGGGGAAAAGCAGACTTACCTTTTATTATCTGAATCTTCTGGTTTCCTTATTATAAACCGCTACGACATTGTTAGAGGCTACAATGTTTAAGTGTAAAGAATGCACACCACTCCACTGATATATAGTGGCAAGATATTCTGACTACATTGAACAATTTCTGGTACAAGGAAATTACTGGAAATTGCTACAGTTGGCGTTTTACATGTCTAATTAAAACATTCAGTTTTTAGCAAAACGGTTTCAACAATGAACAAGATATAAAAGAACAAGAAGAAACACACATCATACAACTTACAAATATGTTAAAGGCATTACTGGCATTTTGTTCCATCACTGATGTCTGTATGACTTCATTGGCAGTCAGGGTCATGTTACTTGAGGTAAGAGATCCACTAGACAGAGATTAAAAGGTAATTAGATCCTAATTTTTATTATTCAAATGATCGCTTCTGGTAATACATTTAGAGGGCGTTAACAGATGGGTGATCACTTTTGATATGGCAATAATTTAATGGTGCAGAAAACTTTATCTTACGCTCTGTTGATAGGTCTAAATATGCAGTCTTTAGAGTACACCGTAGGAATGTGGATTACCATGATAATCAATATTAAACTTTGTTTTAGATTTGAAAATAATTGTTAGATGCGCTCATCACAAGAAAGCCAATTTATAATTGTCATTTTATCAAAGAAATATTGTATTATGGATCACATGCCTACAATCTATAATTGTCACTTTATCAAAGAAATATTGTATTATGGATCACATGCCTACAATCTATAATTGTCACTTTATCAAAGAAATATTGTATTATGGATCACATGCCTACAATCTATAATTGTCACTTTATCAAAGAAATATTGTATTATGGATCACATGCCTGCAATCTGTCACTTTATCAAAGAAATATTGTATTATAGATCACATGCCTACAGATAATAGGCTCGCTGATTGAGATTTGATTTGAAAAAAATCAACACGGAACGTCATGTTCGTTCTAAAAGCGCGCGTATTTACGAACTGGACAGACTTTACAATCTGATGGTACATAGACCTTAGGATTAATGTAGTCGGTGTGCAATGGAATGTAGGAATTAGATAGACATTACGATCTGATAGTCCATAGACTTTAGGATCAGTGCAGTCTGTGTACATTAGAATGTAAGAATTGGAGAGAACATACGACATGAAGGTACAATGACCTTATGATTAGCGCAGTGGATGTACACTAAATTGTAAGAATTGGATACTGTGGCAGGGTAAATTTGCCTATCACTATATCTAAACTTAATTGTTATATAAGTTATTAAAATGTCAAAGTGACCCGACTTGGGCACTGCTTATGCTGATAGAAGCAATCCAAACCAGTTCCAACTAGATGAGTAATTTTTCTGACTAATAGTCTCAAACCTGTTCATAACAAATTCATCCAATGGGAATGCACCGGAAGTTTCTTTATTGAATATGTACTCGAGTTATGTTCAAATTCAAAGTGATTAGAATAAACTCGAATCTGGTCATAAAGGAGACCATTAGCTTAATGGTAAGTTATCTGACTGTTAAAGGAAGAATAGACTTAGAATATTTCATACGTGTTTGCTATTGATCTAGGATCTGAATTGGAGAATGCTTCGTGTAACTGAACCATTGAAATATGCTTTAAATTTAGTGATGCCTTAATTTGACTTTTGCAGAGCAGAGCAAGCCCTTTTTTTGTCGCATCCTGCTACAGTGATTACTGTACTCTACTTGATTATGTTGGGACGTGCACCCAGCGTTTTTACGGTTTGACAGTACACAGGATTAGCGCAGTGGGTGTATTTTAGAATGTAAGAATTGTATACACTTTACGGTTTGACAGTATACAGACCTTAGGATTAGCGCAGTAGGTGTATTTTAGAATGCAAGTATTGTATAGACATTAGGATCTGATAGTGCAATGAACTTAGGTTTAGTACAGTGGTTGTACATAAGAATTAAGAATTAGATACACATTACGGTTTGACAGTATACAGATCTTAGGATTAGTGCAGTGGTTGTGCATACGAATTAAGATTTGGATACACATTGTATCATGTTTGAGGATAAATATTAAGTCTGACTATGCAGAATTAAGATTTGGGTACTATTCATAAATAAGAAAGTGGACAGTGGACAAGTGGGCATTAATAATAAAAAACGAAATGTAGAGAAATTACGATTTGGGTAGGATTCGTAACAAAGAAATTGGGAAGTGCACAATAAAGATTTGGGCATTATTAATAAATATAAAGATAGGGCAGTACACTGAAATTAAGATTTGGATTTTATTAATAAATAACGAAATTGGGCTGTGCACAAAAAAAACAATATTTGAGTATTATTAATGAAAACAGAAAGTAGGTAGTGCACAAAAGTTACGACCTGATTAAGAAACTGGGTTGATATACATTACGATTTCAAAAGTGTACACAATACGTTCCGTATAACATGCAAACAGACTTGATACTTTGATCAAAGACACACACACACACACACACACACACACACACACACACACACACACACACACACACACACACACACTTTTAATAGTGAACAGACATTAATATGAATTGTGTGCTGAAGCGACATTACATTTCATGACGTGGACAGTCATTATAATTCTGGTAGTGGACAGACAGTAAGTTTGGGGTAGTGATGAGAAAGGTGTATTTAGGGAGTGGATAAGCGTTGGCATTAGTTAATGACGTAATATTTGTATGTTTGGGTAGTGGACATACAATGGAATATAGATACAAAAAATAACAGTTGTGTAAGCCCTGAGCACATACATTACGGCTGCAAAATGCTAGTGACACGAACTAAAGGTAATTTTCTGCTTGGGTGTTCGTGAATTTAGGACGCTGCAATATACAATCTGGAAATGGTAAAACTAATTTGTAATCAAAATGTAACCCACGTGATCAACCGACTTCCACATATACAGGAGGGTATTTTTTTTTATTCTTCATAATCAAAGATTATCTAGATTTCATTGTAAAAATGTGTTTTCATTGAATTTTGTGAGTGCGGAATACAATACATACAAACAAATAAACAAACAAATTGATATATTTTCTTCTGAGATAATTGAAAATAATTGTTTTTCAGCTATGATATGATATGAATACTCACGGCAGACGGCTGAAAATGACCGTGACGTTCACAAGTTTACCGGATATACAATTTGCAGTGATGACGACATTCGTACAGTTATCAGAACACAAAGCTTTCCACTGTACTCCCAGCTCTTGCACGATTTTAGTTTTAAGTGTGTATTGGACCAAAGTAGCGTCACTTACTTTGCAGAGGATAGGCAGTTCGTATGACATCATCATTGTGACGTTGATACGCACGTCTGACGAAGCTGCAGCATCAAAGAACAAAGTAAATATTTAACTGTTACAAGTGAATAATCAACTGTTAAAGTGAATAATTAACTGTTTCATTTGCATAATCAATTGCTACAAGTGAATAATTAACTGCTATAAATGAATAATCCACTTTTACAAGTGAATAATCAGTTGTTACAAGTCAATAATTAACTGTTACAAGTGAATAATCAACTGTTACAAGTGAATAATCAACTGTTACAAGTGAATAATCAACTGTTACAAAAAGTAAATAATTAACTGTTACAAGTAAATAATCAACTATTGCAAAAAGTAAATAATTAACTGTTACAAGTGATTAATTAACTGTTACAAGTGATTAATCAACTGTTACAAGTTAATAAGGTAGCGCTTCATATATAAGGGCTATTATTATTTACTTTCATTTTCATTAGCCACTTGTGTTCAGAGCAGGAGAGTACCACACAATATGCTTGATTTTTATGTCAATAGCCGTCTTCAAGGTTGTCAGAAATGACCTGAACTTAGCTGAGAAATCAAAAATGAAACACAAGATTTTTCCTAAATAAAATAAACGATCATCAGGACATTCCGTTCGCAATCTAAACTTGCTACACTACAACGTAGTGTTCCTTTAACAATATGTGTTTATGTGGACTGTATTATATACTCACATTTACAGTATGAGTTTATCTGCATTTCATTGCAGAATTCCTTTCTTAGTTTGAATTTATCTGCACTGCGTTGCATGATTCCTTTCTTAATATGACACTTTTCTGTAATGTATTATGCAACTTCCATTCCTTATGTTCTTGTCTGCACTGCATGGAATAAATTTGATTGTCCCTATTTTAAACTTAATTGTTATATAATTTGTTAGCTTATGATGAGTTAACTGAATGTTTGAGAGATAATGGACTTAGAAATAATTTGTGCATCTGTTATACTTGCTAATTTGATGTAAAGGTTATTTTGTGTAAAGACTTTCATTTCTACAGTAGTAAATTATGATATTTGTATGTACTATGTTAAGTACAAGACATTGTTTCTAGCATAAACACATTTATAATAATTGATTATGTTGTATTTATTATGTTGCATGGATGTAACGGGCTAATAAATACTGTTTGCAGAAATTGTAAGTTGAGAATGATTGATATGATGTGTCAGAAAAGAGCAGGCGTTTTTCCTTTTTCTTCTTTGAACCCTTTGACCACTATGTTACGAGGTCACCATTACATTGCTCCCGGCCGTTACCTTCGTAACAAGTTACGGAATTATATCAAGATAAGTTTGGTTTCTTTTTTGAAAGTTGAATAAATTATTATTTTAATCACTAAGTTATTACCATCAGAATATAATTACAGTATCAATTATGTCCTTGCACTTCATTTATTACAGAACCATAAGACATGTAAAACAGATTCACGCACAGAGACAACACCATAGACACGTAAAACAGATTCACGCACAGAGACAACACCATAGACACGTAAAACAGATTCACGCACAGAGACAACACCATAGACACTTTAAACAGATTCACACACAGAGACAAAACAAAAACGAATTACCGGTGCAAAGCTGTACAGGTGGAAGATGATATTGGTCGTTGAGGTTGTAAGACCCCAGTTTTCCACAGGTCAGAATTCTAGGAGAGAAAGGAGCTGTTTGGTTGCTAAGACATTGAAGTGTTCGACCTTTTCCAAGAGACCCACACTGGCTTAGAGACGTATCTTGCAAACCGTAAGTGTTATTACAGGACTGTCCGCTACCTGTCAATATAAATATGTGAATAAGATCATTCCTTAACAAACGTATTACTATAATCGTTAGCGAGATGTTAGCGTGGGGGAAAATATTTATTTTTAGAAAACTCACCGATGGCTTGCTTTGACAATGGGACGTTTTAGATATTATGGTTGCGCGTTATAAAAGAGATTAGGGCATTCAATATAATATATAAACAGTAGTGTTTCTATTTACATAAGGCTACGGTGTGTATCAAAATGTTACATCTGTGAAAAATTGTTAATCTGCCATATCCATCCATCCACCCATCCACCCACCGATCCTAACCCATCAAAACCCACCACAACCCTATCTACTCCACCCTATCCCACCCCACCCCAACCTAATCTTATCAAATCTTATTTTTCTATCTCTCTATCTATTTGTCCATCCATCCATCTATCTATCTATCGAGAGAAGGAGTGAGAAGATTAGGAGAGAGGGAGAAATAGAGAGAACATAAAGAACATTATTTACAAATAACTCTTAGAGCATTTTTTATTTTAAAATAGAAAATAACAGTAATCCCTAGTGTGTTGTTGCCTATTGAAATATCTCACATTGAAAATATTACGAAACAAATATTTGAAACATGACTGGTGTGAATACAATTATTAGGTTGCTGTATTTGAAACATGACTGGGGTGAATACAATTATTAGGTTGCTGTATTTGAAACATGACTGCGGTGAACACAATTATTAGGTTGCTGTATTTGAAACATGACGGAGGGTGAACTCAAGCATTAAGATTGCCGATTTTTTAAACAAGACTGGGTATGAACACAATCATTAGGTTGTTGTATTTGAAACAAGACTGGGTATGAACACAATCATTAGGTTGTTGTATTTGAAACAAGACGGTGTGAACACAATCATTAGGTTGCTGATTTTGCGACAAGACTGGGTGTGAACTCACGTCTGACGTAGATGTTCACTCGGCACATGGCGACATTGCCCGCATCATCGGTAGACAAGAAGACAACGCGATGTACGCCAAACGTCAAAATGGAACCTGATTAAAACAAAATTAAAACAAAATTATACAATCACACATACGCACATACACAGCACTATATGCATAAACAAACGATCTACAGGAAGCTATATATAAACACTGGCATGTTCAAATGTACTGTACTAAAATTAAACATATTAATAAACGTAAAATTAACTCAAACCCTAAGTTTATTTGTATTTGTCAATAACAAATGTATTTCATTTTCTGTTTAAACGAAATGTAAAAAATAAATCTGGTGTGCGTATTTTGCAGAATATAACATAAAACAATGATATTGACTACTTGAATTAATGGTTTAATTACACAACATAAAACAATGATATTGACTACTTGAATTAATGGTTTAATTACACAACATAAAATAACGATATTGACTACTTGATATCGTTGTCTGATTAAACAACATAAAACAACGATATTGACTACTTGATATCGTTGTCTGATTAAACAACACAAAACAATGATATTGACTACTTGATATCGTTGTCTTTTAAACAACACAAAACAATGATATTGACTACTTGATATCGTTGTCTGATTAAACAACATAAAACAACGATATTGACTACTTGATATCGTTGTCTGATTAAACAACACAAAACAATGATATTGACTACTTGATATCGTTGTCTGATTAAACAACATAAAACAACGATATTGACTACTTGATATCATTGTTTAATTACACAACATAAAACAACGATATTGACAACACAACATAAAACAATGATACTGACTACTTATATTTGATACAATTATATGATTACATAACAGAGAGAAAAATATTGACTTCTGGATTTCATTGTTTGATGATATAATATAAAGCAATCATATTAACTACATGATAACTATTTGATATCAATACTTGATTACATAAAGACTACTACATGTCATAATTTTTGGTTAGGTAATATAAAGCATTCGTTGTGTATTATTTTTTGATTACGTAATATAAAGCATTCATTGTGTATTATTGTTTGATTACGTAATATAAAGCATTCAGTGTGTATTATTTTTTGATTACGTAATATAAAGCATCCATTGTGTATTAATTTTTGATTACGTAATATAAAGCAGTCATTGTATATTATTGTTTGATTACTAATATAAAGCATTCATTGTGTATTATTTTTTGATTACTTAATATAAAGCATTCATTGTGGATTATTGTTTGTTTACGTAATATAAAGCATTCATTGTGTATTATTTTTTGATTACGTAATATAAAACATTCATTGTGTATTATTATTTGATTACGTTATATAAAACAATCATATTGACCACTGGATACCATTGATTGATTATATAATATAAATAAAATATTCATTTTGATTACTTGATAACATTGCTTGATTACAGTGTGTACAGTATTGACAAACTATATGAAAAACGTCAGAATGTTTTAGAAGTAATTATTTAATAATTACATCAATTGCTATATATGATTTGGTGGTCTATACATTATAATATCCTTTGTGCATAGTGACTATGTGTGTGTGTCACAGAGAGAGAGAGAGAGAGAGAGAGAGAGAGAGAGAGAGAGAGAGAGAGAGAGAGAGAGAGAGAGAGAGAGAGAGAGTGAGAGAGAGAGAGAAGTATTCTGCTTGAAATTCTTGTTCCAGATATATGAGGTTTCAAGAACTTGGAAGTGGTCTATTTAAAGAGCTTTTCTGATGCAGGGTATTTGTCTCTTTAAAACAATGAACCTAATTTGAAATTCTTGTTCCAGATATATGAGGTTTCAAGAACTTTGAATTGGTCTATTTAAAGAGCTTGTCTTCATGCAGGGTATTTGTCTCTATAAAACAATGAACCTAATTATTTACCTCATTGTGTGACTATTTATGATCAGATTTCATCACTAGCTTTATGATTGGATTTCATCACTAGCTGTATGATTGGATTTCATAACTAGCTTTATGATTGGATTTCATCATTATTAATGTTTAGGTCTCATCACTCTACTTGTGGGGTCCACTTGCCCTTGCAATCATATGACTGTATTTTTGATGGTAGGTGTACTTTGCTCTAATGGTCTTGTGACTATATTTGTGATGGTAGATGTGTTTTGATTTCATGTTCTTGTGACTATATTTGTGATGGTAGATGTGCTTTGATTTCATGGTCTTGTGACTATATTTGTGATGGTAGATGTGCTTTGATTTCATGGTCTTGTGACTATATTTTTGATGGTAGGTGTACTTTGCCCTAATGGTCTTGTGACTATATTTGTGATGGTAGAGGTGCTTTGATTTCATGTTCTTGTGACTATATTTGTGATGGTAGAGGTGCTTTGATTTCATGTTCTTGTGACTATATTTGTGATGGAAGAATTGCTTAGGTGTGCTTTGATTTCATGTTCTTGTGACTACATTTGTGATGGTAGAGGTGCTTTGATTTCATGGTCTTGTGACTACATTTGTGATGGTAGAGGTGCTTAGGTGTGCTTTGCTTTCATGGTCGATAACGATGTGTACTGCAGCATTCAAAGCTATGTACCAGAGTTCTGTGACTCTCTTTCAGCTTGCTAGTATTACCAGTACCCATTTTGGCATGTTTTTATATCGTCTTACGCTAAACAAAAATACTGGTGTTATTACTACCCACTTTGGGAAGTTTTTATATTGTCCTACGCAAAACAAAAATACTGGTGTTATTAATACCCCTTTGGCAAGTTTTTATATTGTCCTACGCAAAACAAAATTACTGGTGTTATTAATACCCACTTTGACATGATTTTATATTGTACTGTACAAGACGAAAATACTGATATTATCAAACCCACTTAGGCATGTCTGTATATCGTACTGTACAAAACGTAAATACTTTGACATGCTATTACATAGTACTGTACAAAACGTAAATACTTTGACATGCTATTACATAGTACTGTACAAAACGTAAATACTTTGACATGCTATTACATAGTACTGTACAAAACGTAAATACTTTGACATGCTATCACATAGTACTGTACAAAACGTAAATACTTTGACATGCTATTACATAGCACTGCATACAACAAACATGGTGGCTTATAATATTTCCTAACCTTACGTAGACAAATATATTTAGTTTGTAATTGTACTCGTTTTGAAGACTGTTAATGTACTTTCGTTTCGTTTAGTTGCTACGCATTACATTTATAAATTAGACTAATTTATGGACTCCACCATAATGTTCTTGATATGCATTGTAATTTTACAAAGGTGAACTGATCTTGTCGTTCGAAACTGAATATTTTTTGGAGTCTTAATTTGTACTCACGTTTAATTTTCTAAAGGAGCCTTTGATAATCGAATGATTAATAGTAGACCTATGCAGAAATCTTTTGTAATAACTGAGGTGATTTTACAATTATTTAATTCAGTTTAAATTAATAATCTTTAATTTAATTCAATTTAAAATTAATTGAAAATCTATTATGCAACCCTTTCTAACCGTTAAAAGTCGAGACAGGAACGTTGCCCCCTGTGAACATCGTTATCGTATTTATACGGTTCATCACTTGGACAAGACGGTCACTCTCAAAGTCCATTTCCGCTGGAGGACATGTTTTCACTGGAGGTACTTTGTCTAAGTAATAAATGAAATATTGTTTCTGCATATTGAAAACAAACAGTGCATGTTATGTATATCTTATTAATTAAATATACCTCATTTTAATTGAAATAAATTCTATATATTACTAAAATTGATTGTATAACATACAAGCGACTGTAAAAAAGAAGCATACACGCACATTTACGATTATGAAATGCTTCTTTAATAATTTTCAGATATTTAGAACTTACGAAATTCAAGTTGATTTGTTAAAGACATTGGACAACTGGTCACTATGTACAGCCTCATTTCTAGAAAGTGAGTTTGTTTCTTGCAGGAACACTCGTTGTAAGAGTATCAACACTTAAAGTGATCATACCAAATTTAAAGTGATCATACCAAATTTAAAGTAATCATATCAAATTTAAAGTCATCATACCAACATTTAAAGTGATCATAAAAAATTTAAAGTTATCATACCAACATTTCAAGTGATCATAGCAAAATTTAAAGTTATCATACCAACATTTAAAGTGATAATACCAAAATTTAAAGGGATCATACCAATATTTAAAGTGATCATAACAAATTTAAAGTGATCATACCAACATTTAAAGTGATCATACCAACATTTAAAGTGATCATACCAACATTTAAAGTTATCATACCAAATGTATAGTTATCATACCAACATTTAAAGTGATCATACCAATATTTAAAGTGATCATACCAATATTTAAATGATCATACCAAATTTAAAGATACCAACATTTAAAGATATCATACCAACATTTAAAGTGATCATACCAAATTTAAAAGGATCATAACAACATTTAAATTGATCATACCAAATTTAAAGGAAACATACCAAAATTAAAGTGATCATACCAAATTTAAAGTTATCATACCAACATTTAAAGTTATCATATAAAAATTTAATTGATCATACCAAATTTAAAGGGATCATCATACCAAAATTGAGTTGATAATACTAAAATTTAGTGATCATACCAATATTTAAAGTGATCATACCAAATTTAAAGTGATCATACCAACATTTAAAGTGAGCATACCAACACTTAAAGTTATCATACCAACTGTATATTTATCATACCAACATTTAAAGTGATCATACCAATATTTAAAGTGATCATACCAATATTTAAAGTGATCATACCAATATTTAAATGATCATACCAAATTTAAAGATACCAACATTTAAAGATATCATACCAACATTTAAAGTGATCATACCAAATTTAAAAGGATCATAACAACATTTAAATTGATCATACCAAATTTAAAGGAAACATACCAAAATTAAAGTGATCATACCAAATTTAAAGTTATCATACCAACATTTAAAGTTATCATATAAAAATTTTAATTGATCATACCAAATTTAAAGGGATCATCATACCAAAATTGAGTTGATAATACTAAAATTTAGTGATCATACCAATATTTAAAGTGATCATACCAAATTTAAAGTGATCATACCAACATTTAAAGTGAGCATACCAACACTTAAAGTTATCATACCAACTGTATATTTATCATACCAACATTTAAAGTGATCATACCAATATTTAAATGATCATACCAATATTTAAAGTGATCATACCAAATTTAAAGTGATTATACCAACATTTAAAGTGATCATATCAATATGTAAAGTGATCATACCAACATTTAAAGTGATCATACCAACATTTAAAGTGATCATACCAATATTTAAAATGACCATTCTAAAATTTAAAAGACATATGAATAGTTAAAATGATTTCATCATACAAATATTTAGTGTTATCATACCAACATTTAATGTCATCATATAAATATTTAAAATTGATCATACCAGCATTCAAAGTTACCATAGCAATATTTAAAACTGATCATACAAATTTTAAAGTGATCATGGAAACTTTTCAAGTGATCAGAAATGAAAGATTTTTCTAAGTTTCACAACGTGAAATACAAGAAAGAAACGCGGTCCAACACATACCTTCATTCGGACAGGTCTGGACTATTCCCCCCTCACATACAGTCACGTCTCTCGCGGCAGTGCTTCTCACGATGGCTTCCGTCAGACTGCTTAGGACGTAACTGCCCCACTTCAAGGCAGCTGGAAAGTTTGGTTCTGCCGCAGGGCTATCGTACATGGACAACGCCATTTTTGAGTTGACCACGCCTCTCCAGAGAGTTACTTTGGATATGTAACCATGGAAACCGTCACCGATGTATGCTGAAGCTAGACTGCTCGGAAATGTCAAGTGAATCTCATAATTAGTAATTAGAATAATTTGTCTTTACTTTTTATAGTTTACGGAGATTTAATGTTTATACGAGTCAGTTGTTTCAAATAAAAAGTTCTGATATAACACTGCTACTGAGAAGAATTTATATTTCAGGGATTATATTTGTTTTTCATAACTTTAGTTCACATTTCAAAGAAGAAAAACTGATTCACAAGTATTGACTTACCTTTGACGTTTACAGAAGATTAGTACACGAATCAGATTCAAGAGAATAAACATCAAATGCGATATCTATTTCTCAATAAATGTCACGAGACTTGAATAACAAAGACAATATCCATATCTGAGTAAGTGACACGTGGCTAGAATAACAAAGACAATATCCATATGACGCCATTAGTTAAGATTTTATGAAGACGTACTCTCAATAACAATATGACGCCATTAGTTAAGATTTTATGAAGACGTACTCTCAATAACAATATGACGCCATTAGTTAAGATTTTATGAAGACGTACTCTCAATAACAATATGACGCCATTAGTTAAGATTTTATGAAGACGTACTCTCAATAACAATGTGACGCCATTAGTTAAGTTTTGATGATGACGTACACTTATTAAAATAATACGTACACATTTGCATGTGGAAAATTACTCGCTGTACCGGATTTCAAGACGAGGCTGTTGAGATAGAGTGAGTAAAGTCCATTCGGATTCCAGACAACGACAATCATATTCCACACCCCTGTAGAAAACGTCCGTGGATTGCCGTCGGCTTCGTAAACGAAGAGCGCACGGGGGCTTTCACCAAAGTACACTCCGCGCATGTCCACTGCCAGCACTCGACTTCCGTTGCTTTCGACACCGATGACAGAAATAAAATGACGATACATTAATTCAAACCAGGCTTTAATTTCACAAACAACATGCACACAACAAACCACTCACGCTTTATTACAACAATTATTGATAGCACCATAAGCACATTTGGAGTATTTGCAGAACAAGGGGGTTTGCTATGAATACTGATTTGCGCTTAGATTTCATTTCATTATGATTTCGTTCACGGTCTGTACATATTGTACACACGGGCTGCATATATTGTACACACGGGCTGTACATATTGTACACAGGGGCTGTACATATTGTACACACGGGCTGCATATATTGTACACAAGGGCTGATCATATTGTATACACTGACTGTATATATTGTATACACGGAATGTACATACTGTATACACGGGCTGTACATATTGTATACACACGGAATGTACATACTATATACACGGAACGTACATACTGTATACACGGACTTATATACTGTATACACGGGCTGTGCAGAAAAGACTCACACTAAGTTCTCTTTACAAGCGCAATGTTTTAAAAATAACTTTTAAGGCAAGGTTTGAATACGTGAATATACTTTGTCTGTGATGATTTGATAGGCAGAATAACACAGCGGTAGTTACAAGATGCAATGTGTTCATTTTATTCCATTTGACAAGAATGAAATACGTCACAGCAATACGTCACGGTGTCCATATTTCCGTATTCATATTCTTGCTCTTGAGATTGGGCGAGGTGGCTTACCTAGGTCAGTCTGATTACATGAAGATTTTAAATAAATTAAATTAAAGGGCTGAACTCATTCACAGTCGAGGGGATATCTGTTTCACAACATTTATAACACATCCTTAACATTATGGCACCAATGAAGAGTTCACTCACTTTGTAACTTATTGTTAGTTAAAGAGCGTTCTTAGAGTTTCTTTGCACCTTTGTAAATAAAAGATTTTCCTTAGAAATAGTGATTTATCTATCTTATCAGTCAAACAAAAAGCATTTAATCAGTTACTCAAACAATTTATAAGTTAATCAATCAATCAGTCAATGAACCAATCAATCAATCAATCGAAATTATATATTTGTCTCTCTGTCCGTCTCTGTCGTATTTCTGCATATCCCAGCCTGTAAGTACGTACGTTTGTGTGCAACTATATTTGCAGGCATATCTGTACTTGTGTGATTGTGTATATGCTTGTGGATTCATGCGTGATAATTTAGTGTAGAAATTAAATGAAAGTTATGTTGTACCTAAGCCTTAGCTGTAGCGGAATTCCGTCCGTATCCTCAAGGGGAGCAATCCATGCAATGAAAATCAAGCCCGTTGATGTCTTATTGAAGTCGTGCAGATAGAAAGGCTGTGTAGATCGAATCGGGCTGTCTTTGCGGGTAAAGTATATATCAAAGTTGGATGACGTATCTAAAAAAATGCAGATTATTAATAATATTAACAACAGAATTTTCAGAATGATAATGAATCAAATGTACTCTAGAATGAACAATTACAAAAACTTAAAATGTATATTGTTGATTCTGACATAGTTCACCAGTGGTAGAAGTCAATAATATTGCTAAAGTTACTAGTTATTAGTCAGTGATAAAATTAAAAAAGAAATAATATATATATATAATAAATAAGGGAGATGATGTCGTCGGCGACGACGATGATGGTGTTGACGATGTCGTCGACTATGACGATGATTATGATGACGAGGACGATGATATTATTATTATTATTATTATGCAGCTGTTATGAGTGCTTCTGTTTCTGCTTTCAAACCTGTCTCTTTCAACTATCTGTATTTCATTGTTTTGTTTATGTTTCTTCAGCTTGTTATACACATTGATCACGGAGAGGTTTGTCGCTCCGGGTTTTTGCTAATGTCTGTTTCTTTGTTTTCTTTCACGATTCTTTGTCTGTTTGTGGAGGATGGCATAATCCTCTCATCTTTACTGCCTCTATCAGTGGCTCATGTTTTCTATTATTCCACACCTTGTCCACAGGTCTATATCTTGCAATGACATCTTTGATTTTCTTGAGATCTCTGCCACCCATTTTCCGCGATATGTAGAGCATTTTTGAGTGTAAAGCTTTATGAAGTGTTATTGGTTTTCTTGTATTTTGTTCATTTATTTCATTTTTGTTGTTCAATCTATGATCATTCAGTATAGGTGATTACGGGAATTGCATATATGCATTAGGGGTCTGTATTTGGTAGCCCCATTTGTTTTGTTATTGTAACACTTAACACCACACAGACAAAGAGGTTTCTTAATGTAACACTTAACACCACACAGACAAAGAGGTTTCTTAATGTAACACTTAACACCATACAGACAAAGAGGTTTCTTAATGTAACACTTAACACCACACAGACAAAGAAGTTTCTTAATGTAACACTTACTTTTACACGAATTTCCGCTCTGAACCTGTCCAGCACCACACAAACAAAATGTTTTGTTTTCAAACGTTTCACAGCTAGCTTCCGGGGGACACGAACAAGTGGAGGAGTTGTTTGGAACCGTACAGTTACTTCCGGTGTAAGAGTCTGGGTAGGAATGAAAATAATATATAATGCATTAAAAATGTTATAGCATTTTAGGGTTTATGTCTGAATGAGCTTTCTTACCAAGACTTCGGAATGGTCACCACACATCAGTCGTAAACATGAACAAAGTGTGAGCATGTAGAATAAAGAAAAGGAAACATTGAGCATGTAGAAAATAGAAAAGGAAACATTACCAAGATAAAACTTGTGACAATAAACAACTAGTGTGACGCCTTTTCTCGAAAAGTGCAATTTCGGCAAATCGAGACACGACACAAAATAATCACTTTAGGGATGTACATACAATTGTAAATGGGACATTTCTTTACAGTTTTTAATTACAAGAAAAATAGGTTGCCTTCGGAATATACGTAGAAAACTAATGTGGAGTTGAGGACATATATAAAATTGCAGGCCGTTAATTCAAAGAAACATAACCGTAGAATAGAGAACATAGACATTAGAACAAGTATGGTATACACGTAAGGTCTTCAGTGAGACATAACATTAGTACAAGTATGGTATTCACGTAAGGTCTTTAGTGAGACATAACATTAATACAAGTATGGTATACACGTAAGGTCTTTAGTGAGACATAACATTAATACAAGTATGGTATACACGTAAGGTCTTTAGTGAGACATAACATTAGTACAAGTATGGTATTCACCTAAGGTCTTCAGTGAGACATAACATTAGTACAAGTATGGTATTCACCTAAGGTCTTCAGTGAGACATAACATTAATACAAGTATGGTATTCACGTAAGGTCTTTAGTGAGACATAACATTAATACAAGTATGGTATACACGTAAGGTCTTTAGTGAGACATAACATTAATACAAGTATGGTATTCACCTAAGGTCTTCAGTGAGACATAACATTAGTACAAGTATGGTATTCACCTAAGGTCTTCAGTGAGACATAACATTAATACAAGTAAGGTATTCACCTAAGGTCTTTAGTGAAAGAAATATAACGCGACGCAGTCGGAACGATTATAATCTAATTATAATTATCTGATGACAAGAAAAATATTTAATATAGAAATTCTTAATTGTTCAAATACAAATTTCATTTGCCTTCCTTAGAACTTCTTTGTTTGCAGGATAATGGAGTACGGCTGTTTCCATTATGATTTCAAAAGACACATCTCCATTTAATTATTAGGACATGAATGAATTCCCCGCCGTTAGCTAATATCTGCTTTATAAAGTTATAATAGTCAAATAAGTCGACTTTTTTAGTCGACAGAATTATGTCTCTAAGTTTTCAGTGTAATTAAAATCAAATACGAACAAATATGTATAGCTATTAGCGAAGACATAATCTATCAACAACAGTTATCTCCCTTGAACATTCCAGCAACACTTAATGCAAATATGGACAAAAGTCACGGGGCGGGGTTGGTGGTGGACATTGTCTACAATTAGTGATCTTCACTCATCCAGATAATTAAATTAATTATTATATAACATGTTTATTTAATGACTCTGAGAAGGAAACAGTAAGTGTGTAAACATTTTCTTTGTACATTCCATTTAATAGATTCGTTTTCCACTTACTAGTCATTGTTATGTAAAGCGAAGCTGATTTATACCTGGTCTTTGAGGGCAAAACATATTTAGTAAGAGTGCAGTTGGTGCGAAACAGATTTATCATGGACTGGGGGGGGGGGGGAGGGGGACATATTTAGTACCTGGACATTGACAGGAGAAGCCCACGGTCTGTGTTACACAGGTTCCTCCATTTTTGCACGGTGAACTCTTGCAGGAATCCTCCCTCAACTGACATGACCCTCCAGTGGTGTCTGAATTTAAATTCAAAACGCGTGCAGATGAATTAAACTTCACAAACATAGTCTTGTTTTTATCTGTACATAACAGTTTTAAAAATCATGTACAATATGAAAACAGATGAAAGAGGTCCTCGATTCAAATCTGTTACTGTGAGACATGAATCTTTGCTGGGAGAAACCTTACGTATATAATACATTTAACACAATGGTATGTTTTTCAGTTCTGAGGTGTGAAGTTAAAAAATAACTAAAAGACAACGAAGTATCCTAAATGAGTAATTGTAATAATTCTGTAGATTCTATAATTAGCTGTCTTAATTGCAAACATACATGCATGAACTGTGGTGTTATAGTTGTACAAAATTTGTCCTGTCAAAAGATGGATATTTATTGTAGCAATACAAGTGTAACAATCACAACAACATACAGGCTTGACATCCACAGACAGCTGTTCCATTGACAGGACTGCAGTCTGAGCCGTTCGAGCAGGGATTCACGATGGTGCACAGGGGAGGCACACTTTGGCAATTAGTTCCGTACGTCCCAGTCGGACACCTTACAGACAGACAAAGAGCGAGCATTGTTATTTAAAGGAACAATGTCCCAGTCGGACACCTTACAGACAAACAAAGAGATAGCATTGTTATTTAAAGGCGCAATGTCCCAGTCGGACACCTTACAGGCAGACAAAGAACGAACATTGTTATTTAAAGGCGCAATGTCCCAATCGGACACCTTACCGACAAACAAAGGAGCATTGTTATTTAAAGGTGCAATGTCCCTTGAAATGATTAAATGCGTGTTCATGAAATCCTGTATAAAGTTGTAAAATATTTGTTATTGTTACAAGAATGTAGATAAGAAATTGTCTCTGTAACAATATTAATTATTAACCAAAATACTGCTTTCTCAAGTGTCAGTAAGCATCCTTTCATACAGTTTGAATCTTAGAAACGCACCAAACACATTTCGTAGTAGACAAGATAGTCAATAGTATTTGATATACATAAATTATTACAAGGTATACAGTCATTTATACATAAGAGAGAAATCAGTAAATATACCTGAAAGGCAATATTACGGGTACAGTATTTTTTTAAGGTATACCGGTTGGAACATCTAACCATCTGAATATTGCTGAGTCACTCTGACTTCCGGTATCAACAGATTAGTTATGCAATGATAGCGTTTTAAAATCAATAGAAGTAATATTTTAGGTTATAGTGATAACTTCTTATATATATAGAAATAATAGTTAATTTACAGTGATACCTTGTTACAACTAAAAGAAGACATATTTTAGTTTACAGTGATACCCTGTTACAACTAAAAGAAGACATATTTTAGTTTACAGTGATACCCTGTTACAACTAAAAGAAGACATATTTTAGTTTACAGTGATACCCTGTTACAACTAAAAGAAGACATATTTTAGTTTACAGTGATACTCTGTTACAACTAAAAGAAGACATATTTTAGTTTACAGTGATACCTTGTTACAGAGGCGTAGCTAAGGAGGGGGGTATATATGTCCCCGGGCGCCAAGGTACAGGCGCCAAAATGAGGCTTACAACGTTATATTATAATAAGTGAACAAGGGTAATAAAGGGTGATCAAAGATGAGGGGGGCACCAGTCTTATAGTTCGTCCCCGGCGCAAAATACCCTAGCTATACGCCTGTGCCTTGTTACAGCCAATAGAAGAAATATTTTAATTTACAGTGATACCTTGTTACAAGATAGAAGAAATATTTTAGTTTACAGTGATAACATGTTAAGGTAATAGAAGCAATACTTTCGTTTATGGTAATAATTTATCACCAGAAAACTGTACTAGCAATATTTCAGTTTATGGATGATAACTCGAAATAACCAATTACAGTAATATTTTAGTTTACTATGACAGTAAGATTGTTATCTTACAGAAGATAAAACGCTAAAACTCGACACCAAAATCTGTTGTTTACAGTGGATAAAATGCTAAAACTTTACATCAAAATCTGTTGTTTACAGTGGATAAAATGTTAAAACTTTACACCAAAATCTTTTGTTTACAATGGATAAAATGCTAAAACTTTACACCAAAATCTTTTGTTTACAGTGGATAAAATGCCAAAACTTTACACCTAAATCTTTTGTTTACAGTGGATACTAAAACTCGACACCCAAATCTGTTGTTTACAGTGGATGAAATGCTAAAACTTTACACCAAAATCTGTTTACAGTGGATAAAATGTTAAAACCTCTAACAGCAAGACGTTACCTACAGGTGATAAACTACAAAAATCCATTGCAGCAAGAATGTTAGCATACTGGTGAAAAAATAATCTATAATAGCAAGATTTTTACCTATAAATGATAAAACTTATTACTGAATTTGTTAATCAAATTATTAAAGATGATAAAATGCGAAAATCTATTGCATGAAAAATTAGTCAATCTACGCATTGTATATAGTATGTGTTACATTCGCTTTATACACTACTTTTTATTTTAGGACATGGCCTTTAGGAATAATCTGAAAACAATGGTGAAGAAACGTTTATGGAAAATATGTACTTTAAAATTAAGTCCTCAGAGAGAGAGAGAGGGGAGGGAGAGAGTGAGAGGGGAGGGAGAGAGAGGGGGGAGAGAAAGAGGGGAGGGAGAGAGAGGAGGGAGAGAGAGAGGAGGGAGAGAGAGAGGGAAGAGAGAGAGAGGAAGCGTAGAGTAATCGAGATGGAAAGAAAGTTGAAAGAGTTAGAGAGAAAGTAAAAGGAGAGAAGAGTGGAAGATGAAGGGTATGAATGGGCAGGTGAAAAGAGGGAGAGAGAATAAAGAAGTGAAAAGAGAGAGATAGAGGGAAAAAAAGAAGTGGAGAGAGATAAGAAAGAAGTGAAAAGGGAGAGAGAGAAATGAAGGAAAGACTGGGAAAGGAAGACAGAGGAACAGTGATAGTAGAAGGAAAGAAAGAGAGAAGTGAATAAATAAGGGATAAATAAATGGAGAAAGAAAGGCAGGTAACACTGAAATAGATCTGGCGTGAAAGTAACCATATTACCGGCAGAAGTAGGCATCCTGAATGTCATAACATGCCGCGTTATTCATGCACGAACTTGACTTGCAGTTTTGGGGCAAAGTGTCACAGTTCAGTCCAGTCCAACCATCTCTGCAAGAACACGTGTACTGACCCGGGGTGGCGCTATTCATGCAGGTGCCGTTGTGCTGACAGGGCATACTCACACATTCGTCTATGTCAATCTGTAAGTGAAAATGATGTTATTAATTAGGGTGAATGGATGGCAATGAACAATGTTGTTAATGCACCTAATAATGAGATTACATTGTTAATGCACACAATAATGAGATTATAATTTTAATGCACAAATAATGAAATATTGACTTGTACTGATAATGACGAGAATATCTCTAAAGGCATGCATTGTCGGTTGGCTATCACGGTTGACATGCAAATTATTATAATTCTTTTTTTCTGTATTTACAATATTCGTCATTCTCAATTTTTGAATTGTTTACTGTAATACTAGTTCAGTTAGTTTTCTGTATCACAGTACTAGCAAAGCACGTGTCCATTTCCTTATTTCAACTGTAAAGCTGTAATCTCCCTATCTCTCTGTATACGTATGCACACACGTAAGCGCGCGCGCGCGCACACACACACACACACACACACACACATGCACATACACATGTATACATACTTTTAAACACGAATGCATACAAATATATACATGTATATACATACTTTGTTAATAGCCCACTTCTCGACTATTAAAAACTTTGTATTTTAAATTGAACACTTTTATTCTATTGCTGATAGTAACTCTGCATTGTTAATGTAACACCATACTCTCAAATAATCTATGCATCTTTGAATCTTTACGTAAAGTTTTGTACTATTTATTTTCATGACAACTTATTACTGCCTCATCCAAATACTACTGATAATAGAAACCTTGCATTATCTATTAAAATATATATTGAAATGAGAAGAATACAATATGCAATGAATCGATACGTACCTATCAGAAGGCTGTGGGATCCCACTGGGGCACTTCAGATCAGAGAACGTCTGATGACGAAATGATCAGTGCAAGATCCAGTGGTGACGTAAATCTGCTATCGAACACACGCACGCACGCACGCACGCACACACACACACACACACACACATACACACACAAACACACTAGTAATAATGCATCATTTACCTCACAGTATTTGCCAGTAAAGCCTTGCTTGCACGTACAAGTACAGTCATTGATGTAAGCAGTGACATTTAGAGTGTTATTCGTTACACACTTCACACATTCATTGATGCTATGGTTACAGTGAATACCTGAAATACAAGAAGTTTTATACATACATGTGCTTGTGTGTGTGTGTGTGTGTGTGTGTGTGTGTGTGTGTGTGTGTGTGTGTGTGTGTGTGTGTGTGTGTGTGTGTGTGTGTGTGTGTGTGTGCGTGCTCGCGCACGCAAAGATAGAGAGAAAGACAGACAGAAGGAGTGAAACATCAGGGAGGAAGAGAGAGCGGGAGAAAAGAAAAATTAAACTGAATCAATAAACTCTTGTTATCCAGATATAATACTCTGACTTTTACAAAATAATCGTTATCTAGAATAATAATACGCTAATATTTACAAAAAAAACTACTTCTCTAGAATTGTAATACTCTACTCATTACAAAACACTGTTGTATAGAATTATAATAATCTAATATTTACAAAACAAATATTCTCTAGAATCATAATTCTCTAATATATACTAAATACTTATTCTCTAGAATTATAATTCTCTAATATATACTAAATACTTATTCTCTAGAATTATAATAGTTTACTATTTACAAAACACTTGTTCGCTAGAATTATAATTCTCTAATATTTACACAATGAACTGACCTAGATGTCAATACCAATATCCATTCCTCTGCTCATCCTTGTTTTCTACTGAATTATTCTCTTACATGAAATCAATACACTTGCCGTCCTGTCATCCTTACTGCCTGATACTGTTCTATAAATCTACTAGTGCGTCAGTCGGTGTGTCTCTATGTCAATCCGTTCATCAATAGCGTAATTGCTCCCTCTTGTTTCCCCTTAAAAGTCGGTTTTTCCTGTCATGACTTAAAACCATATATATATTTTCCTTATCAGTCATGGGAATAAACGTGTCGACTGGCAATTCTATGTTTTTATTTACCGTCATATCCGGGGTCACACGAGCACGTGTAGTTATTGAAACCATCGGTACAAAGACCGTGTAAGCAGGGGCTGGAGGCGCAGTCGTCGACATCATGCTGGCAGAGAGATCCGTTGTAGCCATTGGCACACTGACAGTGAAACTGACCAGGTCCAAGACGCTGACATGTGCCATGTTGGCACGGTAATGTCTCGTTACATACATTTATCTCTTGGCACTGACCGTTAGAATCTGAGAGCAAAAAAAGTATTTCAGTAAACATGCACATACTTGTATGTTATAATTTTATTATAGAAGAAATATGCAACGCAAAATATCAATATATAAATTGTTTGGCTTAGAAAATATATTATTTCACAAAACAGTCTGATACTGGTATTATTATACAGCTTAATGCACAAAACAGTCTGATACTGGTATTAATAAATATCTTATTGCATAAAACATAATACTTGTATTAATACATACCTTACTGCACAAAGCAATATAATACTGGTGTTATTTAAATAATTTACAGCACAAAGCAATACAATACTGGTATTAATAAACACCTTACGACACAAAGCAACATAATAATAGTATGCTATTGTAAATACAGTAAATCATAAAACAAGGTAATACTTAACATTTATTGCTAATACCTTACAACACAGCAACATAGTACGGGTAAAATATGGTAAGCACCTTACTTATTAAAGAATATGCTACTTGCCTGATATGGTAAATACCTTACAGCATAAATCAGTACAAGTGGTATGGAATGGTAAACGGCTTACAACATAAATCAGTACAAGTGGTATGGAATGGTAAACTCTTTACAACAGCAGTTCTCACAGATAGAGTTCTGGGGTTTGTATATTTTAAACTAATTTGGCGCAAATAAAAAAAAAACTTGTTTAAATTAGAACTTAGTTATAATTTCTTTATGTTTATGCAATGTATTAACACACGTTATACTTCTGTATGATTTGAATTGCTTAGTGGTTGTGTTATTTAAAGTTTGTCACTTACTATCTCGTCAAAACGTCGTGTTATTTAAAGTTTGTCCCTTACTACTTCGTCAAAACGTTGTGTTATTTAAAGTTTGTCACTTACTACTTCGTCAAAACGTTGTGTTATTTAAAGTTTGTCACTTACTACTTCGTCAAAACGTTGTGTTATTTAAAGTTTGTCACTTACTACTTCGTCAAAACGTTGTGTTATTTAAAGTTTGTCACTTACTACTTCGTCAAAACGTTGTGTTATTTAAAGTTTGTCACTGACTACGTCGTCAAAACGTTGTGTTATTTAAAGTTTGTCACTGACTACGTCGTCAAAACGTTGTGTTATTTAAAGTTTGTCACTGACTACGTCGTCAAAACGTTGTGTTATTTAAAGTTTGTCACTGACTACGTCGTCAAAACGTTGTGTTATTTAAAGTTTGTCACTGACTACGTCGTCAAAACGTTGATGAGGTAATGACAATAACGAACGCTACAAAGATAAAAAATCACTTTTCATTCACCTAATGACAATGCGCATGTCTGTACAATTGTTTATACTTTATCTACTGAATATTTAGCACAGTTTAGTTTTAAATATAAAATACTTTTGTGTCAGCACAGTTTAGTTTTAAATATAAAATACTTTTGTGTCAGCACAGTTTAGTTTTAAATATAAAATACTTTTGTGTCAGCACAGTTTAGTTTTAAATATAAAATACTTTTGTGTCAGCACATTTCATATTTCTGTGTGTTGATGAAAGCGATGAACATACAATTTAAAATAAAACAGAAGTAATACTGAATTTGTTTGGGGAAATGACAGATTATAAATGTTGTTTGCAGTGAATTTGGAAGAAATAAAGAAATCTTTACAAGAAAGGCAATGGTGTACCCATACACTTACCGGGTTAAGACATATTACTGGCTTTTGTATAATAATAAAGTAAGCAACATAGATCATATTACAAATTCGGTTAGGAATTTTCATAACCTACTTGTACTAGTGATGAGACCTCATTACAATCGTTATCACACTTTTCAGGAAAGTGATTTTCAGAAACACATCGTACTAGTGAAAAGAGGTCACATTACAATTATTGTCACACCTTTCCGGTAGGGATTTTCACAAACATTGTACTAATGAAAAGAGGTCACATTACAATTATTGTCACACCTTTCCGGTAGGGATTTTCACAAACACATTGTGCTAATGATGTGAAGTAGTCGTTGTAGCACAGGCCGTTGGTGCAGTTCGTAACACTGCAGAAGTCGGGCCGGATTTGGCAGTGGTTCCCACCGTACGAGTTCCCACAGATACATGAGTAACTGTTGTTGCCTTGACTACAGTTACCCCCATACAGACAGCCGTCAGGGTTCAGTGCACACTCATCTAGAAATACAACAAAATGTGCTTTTATCTTTAACGAGGAGTTTATCATATAACATTATTCGTTTATATTTAACTGAGGAGTTTTTTTTATATACAACATTATTGTTGTACCTTCAACTGAGGAGTTTTTTTTTTATATACAACATTATTGTTGTACCTTCAACTGAGAAGTTTTTCATACAACATTATTCTTTTATTTTTAACTGAGGAGTTTTTCATATAATATTTTTCTCTTTTAACTGAAGTGTTTTTCATATATTTTTCTGTACTTTAACTGAAGAGTTTTTCATATAAATTATCCTGTCTTTTAACTGAGGAGTTTTAGACAGCACATGGTAAGCAAGTTCTAAAAGCAAATGTTTCACTCTTTCCAAAGACGTAGGACAGTGTCCTACGAACACGTCAACATTATTTAGTCAATGTTGCATTTACTTTACTAGGTTCTAGGAGGATTATGTGTAATAAGCATAAAAAACAATTTCATTAATTATTACCTTTGGTTAACAAAATGATCATAGTTTATTAATAAAGATTATGTTTTTATATTCAACGTATTATTGTATCAAACAAAAAGGATATTTTGTTTTAATAAAGAGGACAACTATTAAATGAGGATTTTGAAATAGATTAAAGTAAGGAATATGAATGAATGTCAACATTATAGGAATAATACTTCTTTATTCCTGTATTTCTTAATATTACATATATTTTTATTGACATTATTGACATTATTATATTATTATATTGACATTATTATATTATTATATTGACATTATTATATTATTATACTGACATTATTATATTGACATTATTATATTATTATATTATTATATTGATATTTTTACAGTTTTAAGTCACAGATGAAAGCAGTCATTATATGTGAGTATGCCAGCAATTATACAGACAAACAAACGTAGAAGAAAACATATAAACAAACATCATCAAACAAGTGAAGTAAATAAACCCCTCAATAGCAAACGTGCAGAAAATTGACGATCAACATAGCAATCAACTATCTTTTCTCAATTAAAGTCCGTCTCCACACGTCTCCTCCCATAAAAATGTCCGTATCAACTGTCTTTAGAGTCTGTCTCCATCTGCTGCTGGTATAGAGAGTTCAGCATCGTGAAGAGTTGTATGTTCTCCCGTTTAGGTCAAGTTTAATTTGATTTACTCTATTTTCCTGACATATGAGTCTTTTGTCTACCATTTTAACCCGTAGATTATCGACACTTAGTAGTAGTGGTAGTGCTGGTGGAGTATAGTAGTAAAAGAGGAGGTGGTGATGAGAGAAGCAGTGGTGATGAGAGATGTAGCAGCAGCAACAGTAGTAGAAATAATAGTTTATTTATCATAATCATCAACATTCTAATTGTCAGTATCATCACTGCTAAAGATCGGAAATTAGTAAAAGTTTCATTTTGAGAAAATCTTAATAATAATGAATACTATGTTTGGGGTTTTCAAACAACAGACGATAATGGGTATTATTCAGATATGTCACCTTTACCTTAGTCACTTACCAATATCTGTTTCACAGTTATCTCCCGTGAAGCCTTGAGGACAGGTACAGATGTAGCGGGTCGCATTTCCGAATGCTGTGCAATTACCGCCATGTTTACACGGGTTAGAGGAACACAAATCTTTCAGAATCTCGCATCTTGTTATAATACCAAAAAGATAGTATTAAAGTTAAATTATATTTGTGACGCCAATGCCACTTAGTTAATGAAAATGATGATTATTAGAATTAATCTTTCATAAATAATTGCAAGTGATGAGAGTCTTAATTTATGTTATTAATAATTCTCTGGCAGACACAACTCATCTCTCTCACTAGGCGGATATGCATGTGCCTTAAACGTTATCTCTTTTCCTCAACATTTAAAGACACACATTTACTGACAACAATATTCTTTAGGTGGAAAACTTCTTACTAAAGGAGAAGACAAATGTGTCTTTAATCAATATCTAGCGAGCTCCCCATCCAACCATTTTCGTCTACACATAAGGTTATCAATGCATAAGAAGATCGATATATTTAACAATAAATTTATTAAATAAAAAGATCAAATATACATATGACAAATACAATGAAATAGATTACTTGAAATCAACATTTCCACGAACCCACATTCAGTTAATTTCTACAATTCACAGTCTTATGTTTAAAATAAAATTAAGAACTTCAGTACAAATAACAGGATGGTACTTATCAGAGAACATAAATGGAGTTGAGATAAGTGATAATAAGTTTTACATAACCTTGTTTAACTGCTGTCTCAATAGTCCTTCTGCACTTTTGCAACAAAGACACAAGTATATCGTCAGCCATTATTAGGTCAGGTTCACACCCATGTTGAAAAAACACTGTTCCACTACTTATGTTCTCCACTTAACCTGGGTGTTTCTCTTCGTCATGTCAACTCCTTCAAGAAGAAACAATAAATGCAACTATTTCCACCAACTTCTTTACTCCAGAAATTGCTTAGGTAGTTAGCATACCTAGCTGCCATACATCAATGGAGTGTAGTGTATTCTTATACTTACACACTGCTTCCCACCTTTACCATGGTCAGTCATAGCGTTTTACAAACAGTAAACCAGGAAGTTCAAATCAAACATTGAAATGAAAGCAGAAAAGGCTACTTGTTTCTGCAAAATATAATCAGAGAACAAACAATAAGCTTCCACTTTATCACTTTATAACTCCATTCTTTCTTACATTCCAGTATCAACTTAAAGTTTCCTGCAACGGTATATATTAAGCACATAGCATAATAAATACAGCATATCAAAACAATGTCAAGTGTTTAGGGAGCTATATGTGAGCAAACTTAGTTCAAACATTTGTAGAAATAAAAGTCAACTCACATAGTGCATCTCTACATAAAACACGAGTACAATGTGTCAATAGCGAAATACATGAAATATTTCTAAGTCCATTCTCTCTCAACTAGTTAGTTAACTTACCATCAAAATAATAGCCACCTTTAGAGACGGGACTTCATTGCCAATTCAAATTCAAGTGTTCTGACAATCAATTTCTCTACAGCATGTTTCAGCCCATTGGCTGGTCTTTTGTCGTAAATCATAACCATTGGATAATAAAACCTACTCACCCAGTTGGGACTGTTTGCATTACATCTGTAAATTTCTAACATATCCTCAACTTAGGTGTTCACTTCAACTCAGACATTTTCAAAAATATCATCATAAGGAGTGCCAAGGTCCCGTCACTCTAACAATTTCACATTTTATATAAAAATTAAATTTTAAAATAGGGAGAGACAAATTTACTCCACCATAATATTAAAATGATAACTTATTCTTGCATATATATGATTTCAATAAAAGTAAAATACTATTAATGGAGGGGTACATATATAAAGACCTAATCCATTTTAAAAAATATCTCTCTATCTCTTTCACTTCGTCCTTCCTTCCAGCTTTATCAATCGCTCTCTTATCTCTCTACCTATCTCCCTCCCTACCTATCCATCCATCCATTTATCTCTCTGTCTCTCTATACATCCAAACATTAACTCGTCTATCTATCTACCTATCTCGTAAATTAGTAGCTTCCAAAAGCACATGACAGACCAACTCTTGGGACTGCTTCAAGTGTTAAAACACGTTATTCACTTAAATGTATAAATCGCAGTAATTGTCATTATCTCGGTCCTATACTTAAAAGTGGAAGTATGATAATATTGCCATTTATTATCACGCTAACTCTACCAATACCCCGTACATGCTGTATAAGGATATTCACAATCGGACTGACCTGATTCTACCATTACATACCTTGCATTGGAGTTCGTGACAGTAGGACACACACAGTCTGCCCAGCCCACGTAGTCTCTGCAGTACTCAATGTTAGTGCAAGTGTCGTTTTTACAGTCACTCAAAAGGTCCAACTCGCAGTCTGGACCACTGAAAACTGAAGTAATGAATACACATGAAAATGATTCGAACAAAGGTTTGTGACTTCTACAACTATTTCTAATTCAGTAATTTCTTCAACCGCTATTTTGTTAGTGCTGAAATATTTGTAAAAAAGAGGTTTAATTTGTGTTGTCATTTAATATTATACTGCCTTTGCCTCCTTCTCTTTAAATCCACAGTTCTTAGTTCGATTACCAATTTCTTTCTTTTATCCTAATGCAAAACATTTTTAAAAAGAACTTGGGGGAGTTTTGAATGGTCGAAACATTATGAAAATATAGGTAAGATAAAAAAAAAATGAAATGTAATAATTAATTTAGTGATGTTCTACATACTATTATTATTTAATGTTGCGATTCTATAAAGAGCATTGCTTTGATCACATAATCTATTGAAAATAATTATTTATGTTTGAAAGTAAAACTACATTTTTTATCTTTAAAATGCAGTGTGCCAGGGCACAAAACAATCATTACTCTTCATTAGAGAGAGTCAGTACTGCACTAGCATAAAGCAATCATTACTTTCCACTAGCAAGGCCAATACAGCACTAACACATTCACACTGAAATATATTTTTGTGCGCAATGAATCAGATATCTTAACTTTAACATCTGTCGGTTATAATAGTTATACATGTGTTGTATGTAAAGTCTGTCGGTTATAATAGTTATACATGTGTTGTATGTAAAGTCTGTCGGTTATAATAGTTATACAGGTGTTGTAGGTAAAGTCTGTCGGTTATAATAGTTATTCATGTGTTGTAGGTAAAGTCTGTCGGTTATAATAGTTATACAGGTGTTGTAGGTAAAGTCTGTCGGTTATAATAGTTATTCATGTGTTGTATGTAAAGTCTGTCGGTTATAATAGTTATACAGGTGTTGTATGTAAAGTCTGTCGGTTATAATAGTTATACAGGTGTTGTAGGTAAAGTCTGCATTTCGTTCCAATCTATTTACGCACATGGAATCGTTGTGCAGTTCTTGATGTACGATGTTGAATTGTTAGGGACGATTCCAGGGCGCATCTTGCTGGCATTGTAGTAGGCACAAAACTGGAATTTGGAAAATCTGGAGTAAACAACACCTGCACACGCTGGATGCATGAGGCAATTGCTTAGACAGGTGCTTTCGTTGACATTGGTCGGGAAAACTGTCGCATTGATAAGTTGATTTGCTGTTTCTGTGTATACGTTAGCAAGTCCGTAGGAATTCATTGTGCAGTTGGTTTCTGTAAAATTCGTTGACATCATTATATTATACATCACGTTGTAGTGATTATTGTTGCACGCACGCACTCATGCACGCACACAATTAAAGATTTATATACAATTATATATGCATTTGAAATAACGCGTATTCTCGCGAATATCCTCAGTGGGAACATCTCAAGAATGTTCTCTATGGACTATGATAATATCAGGAGGGAAAAAATATAACAATTCATGATGGATATGAAGCAAACCTTTAATGATTTATTGATTTATTCTGAGATTGAAATACTGCACACATAAATAATACTTTGTTAAATCAAAATAAATTCACATAATAGTATAATTTTCTGCACCATAATAAATTTCCTAATATTACTGATTTAGTTTATTAAATAAGGTGACTTTTCTCGACCTGGACTTTATTATTATTAATATTACTATCCGAAATGTATCATTTATTCTTGCACCGTTGCACACTAGCGTGTTCAAACCTACCTCCAGGACATGTACACGTGTAGTTTGTTGGTCCAGTCGCGACACAGGTACCATTGTTATAACACGGTGAGGAATCACAGGCGTTGGCTCTATATTCACAAGTTTCACCTAGGTAACCTAAAGTATGCATTCATATTATAAAACACAATTAGACCAAAATAAAATCGTTGAATAAGTTGCTGTTATTCTTTGAGTGAAACATCTGAAAAAGTGTAAAAAGAGTGAACACAGTTTTAATGAGTGAAAAAAGAAATAATATAAGTACGACAGAAAGTTAATAAATCCCTTCTGCAAATATTATATGAATAGGGAACATATACTTGTGTTGAATGAAAATACTTTCTGGTATTCGTAATTAATCTTATTATTTCTTTCTAAAGTGAGTTTCTGATTGAAGGTCGTAACTGAAATATGTAAATAACAGTTTGATATGATGCATCTGAATTTTTATTTCAGAGGGAGTATCAGAAAAGTAAGTTGTAATAGTAATTATAGCATACAGAATAAGATTATTACAAAAACGTCCCAACATCCCAGTACACCAGTTTTCTAGTGCTTATTTAAAAATGCATTATGGATCTGAAATGTAGATAGGTAGAGTGAATGTGTTTTATTCCAGTATTGATCACTGATCGGAAATGTAGGTAAACAGAAGAATTTTTATTGAAGTATAATACAACAGCAGTTTTTATCCAAACATAGATCACTGATCTGAAGTGAGGCTAGGACAGCAAAGAGGCGACCTCACTATGTGTGGCTAGGACAACAAAGAATTGACCTCAATAAGAAGTGTGTGGCTAGGACAACAAAGAATTGACCTCACTAAAAACTGTGAGGCTAGGACAACCAAGAATTGACCTCACTAAAAACTGTGAGGCTAGGACAACAAAGAATTGATCTCACTGAAACTGTGTGGCTAGGACAACAAAGAATTGATCTCACTGAAACTGTGTGGCTAGGACAACCAAGAATTGACCTCACTAAAAACTGTGAGGCTAGGACAACCAAGAATTGACCTCACTAAAAACTGTGAGGCTAGGACAACGAAGAATTGACCTCACTAAAAACTGTGAGGCTAGGACAGGAATGAAGTAGCATCGCGTAGATCTCTGTAGATCACTAAATGACGTCATTATCATGCTTGACAACAAAGGGAAATTCTGTATGGTTCACATTTAGCTGAGTTGGGGAATAAAGCTGTCTGGCGCATGAATGAAATCAATAATGCGATATTTTAAAAATTATATATTTATGTCTAGAACCGCTGTTTGTTAATGTTTGAAAAACTTTAGTAAATACACTATAAGGCGATCGCTTATGAAGAATAGATGTATATCCAGATGATTCCTGACTGACGAAATATACAAGTTATCAACATAATCGTGTTCACCAAATGCCACCGACTCCAACAAAATTAAATGCACGAAACAAAACGCAGCTTACTTTAATTCCTCTGTCTTTTAAGTTATTTACTCTGTCATTACATTTCCAATTAGATACAGCACTTCTTATTTCGCCTATGAAAACGTATGATCCACGATACAATAGGTAAAGCAATATAGTCATTAAGAGTTATCAAATGGCCACACACAACTATAACGCTTATGACAAGAAAATGTAAGATACTAAAATTAAGTTACAATGGAGAGACAATCAAGCTTAGTACACCATGAATGTAAATCCGCAAGCTTATGACTAAACGAATCAATACAAGGACAAACAACGGTCAGTTGAAATGGAACCGAACATACGTTCAGAAAACAAAACTGAGAGTAAAACATCTTAAAAGCAATAATTGCTAGTGCGCTGATAAATATGTAAAAAATGTAAAACTTACCAGTTGGACAGTTACACACATATCCATGAAAAGCCACTGTCAACGTGCCGCCATTAACACACGTGCGGCCTGAGTTTGAAATCGGAACTGAAAAATAAATATAGTATTCTTTTTGAAACTTGAAATAGGAACTTGAAAATAAACATTGTATTTTTTAGTTACAAATAGGAACTGGAAAATAAACATGGTATTCTCTTTGAGTTAAAACAAGAACTGGAAAATAAACTTAGTATTCAGATTGAGTTACAAAGAGAAATATGCTATATATTGCTTTTGAAACGTGGATTAATATACGTACACAAGACGAACTAATTTTCCCAAATAAAAAAAAATGTTTGCTACGCGTGAGAGGGTATAAAAACTTTTGTATGATTTGTGCATCACCAGTGTTTTACTAATTCCTGTTAAGGGATTGTATAAACATTAGGAAATTAAGTAACAAATGCAAACGGTGCATGGTTGTTTTATGTATTACGCTAATTGCATAGAATTATGATAATGATGATAGTTGTGATTATTATGATGACGATAGATGATGATGATGATGATGGATATAACACCACCACCACCACCAACAACAAAAATAACACCACCACCACCACCAGCAACAAAAACAACCAAACAACCAACTAAACCAAACCAAGCAAACCAAGCTCAAACAACAACAACCACAACAACCACAATCTCAACCTCAACCCCAACCAATCACCACCACCACCACCAATAATAAGTCCAGTCGGACAGGTCATCAGCCATTTACAGTACATGGACTATCTCAAGCTCTACGGTAAAAATTAACGTGACATCACATCGCTGATCAATACTGTCAAGTTCTGCAGTGAGGACATTAGCATGACTTCCGGCCTTGAGAAATGTGGAAAAATTATCGTCCAAATAGGCAGGTCAAATCAGCAGAGGACCTGCAATTCAACGATGTTTCAAAGAGAAAAGGGATATGCATACCTGGGGATACTACAACTTCAAGAAAGTATGCAGAATGAAGTAAAGTCTAAAGTTAAGAGAGAGTATGAAAAACATGTTAGACAAGTCCTGAAGTTGAAACTTAATGAGTCTAAGAAAATACAAGCCCTTAATGCATACTGTAATGACTGTAGCCAGCTACACTGGAGGTATCATAGATTGGACAACAAATGAAATTAATGAGCTGGACAGAAAAGCAAGAAAACTATTCACAATACAAACAAGCCTTACACCACCAAGCAGACGTTGACAGGCTCTGTATCTGGGAAAATGGTAGTCCGAGGTCTAAAGAAAAAGATAGATGTGATTGAAGGAGAAGTCATTGGTCTTGTGAACAACATCTGGAATAACAACAAAGGTGAGCCACTGATAGAAGTAGTAAAGATTAGTAGACTATACCATCCCCCCGGACACAGACAAAGAAACATGGAAGAAAACAACGAAGCAAGCACTAGCAAATACCTATTGCCGAAAACCTCGCCATGTCCTGTATGTACGGCAAGCTGATGAAATATCAACAAAACAATCAACGTACAAATCTTTGAAAGAGGTAAGTTTGAAAGCAGAAACAGAAGCACTCATAACAGCTGCACAAAATCAAGCACTGAACACAACATCACACAAAACGAAAATCATGAAAATCTCAAATGATTCCAAATGCAGATTCTGCAAATCCATGGATGAGACAACAAGCATATACTATCTGGATGTCAGGTTCTGGCAGGAACAGAATACACCAAAAGACACAAAGAAGTGGCAAAACACATACATAGAAATATCCGAGAACTATGGCGTAAAAACCCCTGAAAGGGCATGTATGCACTAACCAGATGCAGTCACCGAAACAGAAGAAATCAAAATAATGTGGGACTTTGACATAAGAACAGATCGAGAGATTCCTGCACGAATACCATACATTGTAGTTTTCATTAAGTTCCAACAGATATCGCTTTTCCAAATGATAGAAACGTAAAAACAAAAGAAAGAGGGAAAATTAAAAAAAATACCAAGACCCCAGATTAGAAATTCAGAGACTGTGAAATGTAAAAGCAGAAGTGATACCCGTAATGATAGGAGCCTTGAGTTGCAATTTGAATAAACTCCCTGGAAACCACAGACTCGCTCCACTACTCAAAGCAGTGCTCTTCGGAAGTGCCCACACCCTCCGTGAAACCTTGGATCTCTCAGAATCTTGGTAAGATTCCGAGACCTTGGATCACAACCGACAGTCAAACAGAGACTGAATAATAAGTCTACAAGTAAGTTATGTTTTTGTTATGATCCATCCATCCATCCATCCATCCATCCATCCAATCTAATCAGTTTGTCTGTCCATCTATCCATCCGTCCATCCATCTTGACATTACTGCATGCAGTGGCCCCTGGACTGGCTGTAGTTTGGTTGACTGGACATTCGTTACAACCCGCACTGCCTTCATCCGCTTTATAGAATCCTACTGGACACGGCTGACATTGTGTGTAACTTGATGGATACCGGCCGGCTGGACATTTGCCTGTAAATAGATGTTTTCTTCCATTAATGTAAACGTGGAGACCGTGAAACCAGCATTTGTAAGACAATTTAATTGTGTGGTTGTGTTAACTTCTCAAGACGAAATTATCGGTAATTATTTTATGCACAAACGACAAAATTTAACACTTTGATATTTAAATCTTTTCTTAACTTAATTGAAGAGACAGAATAAAATGCACCTGTGTTTAGATCTTAAGTCATGATTGTTCCCTCACCAAACTAAAACTATTTGTTATCTATGATTACGTGAACGGCGACAAATGATTGCATAATAAGCACCTTGCTTACAGACTGGTCATAATTTTTCCCTCACCAAACTAAAACGAGTTATTAATTATGGTTGCATAATAAGCAACGTTTGCTTATAGACTAGTTGTGATTGTTCCCTCACCAAACTAAAACGATATGTTAATTATGATTGCAAAATAAGCACCATTTGCTTACTTAAGCAAGCTGACACATTTGTCGCCCCTTCAACGCCGTAGGTAGTCGATGACGTTGGACATTGTTTGCAGGTGGGCGTGTAGTCCGTGTCCAGGTATGTGTCTTCAGGGCACGCCACACACGTGGGAGGGTCGGACACCTTTCCTACACCGTTCTTGAATCCTCTGGGGCAAGACGCTAGGATATGTAAATAATTTTATTAAATTAGCTTAATGTCTGAAATTACGATGTCCTTGTCAGTTAAGCAAATTAAGAACAGGAGGAGATAATAAAAGAACTAATATATTTAAACAGGCTAAACAAAATGGGATCCGAAAGAGGTAATATTTAAGTTAGATAACTAAAATTAGTGTCAAAGCTTTTTCTTTCAGTTAAACAAAGTCAAATCAAGAAGAGAAAACAGAAAGAATATGAAAACTTACTGAGGCAGGTTTTCAGTACACTGCAGTTAATACAGAATGAGTGGCTCTTAAGGTATCACACTCACCTACACACTGGTTAGGAGATACCCGAGGTTGGCGTGTAAAGCCGGCACCGTTGCCACAAGGAGTACAACTGCTCTGTCCGGGTAGACTTTGGTAAGTTCCATCACTGCACTCCAAGCACTGGCTGCCGTTGGAGTAGAAACCCGGCTCGCACGGAACTGTTGAGTTATAAACATTCGATTTTATTAATGCTAAATACAACCTGCATAAAATTAGCCATTTGAATTAGTTGTAATAACGTTTACAGAATTTGGATATAATTATTAACTCAAGTACATTGTACTTGTGGTGCATTTTCCTGTTTCTGTTATAAATAGATTATGACTACATACCTCTAGGTGTGTCCAGGCAAGCTCTTTATCCGTACGGATAGACTAGAAGTGTGTGTTCAGATAAACCAGTTACAGATAAGCTCTGCTCTAGAAGTGTGTGTTCAGATAAACCAGTTACAGATAAGCTCTGCTCTAGAAGTGTGTGTTCAGATAAACCAGTTACCAGTTAGAGATAACATCTAGAAGTGTGTGTTTAAATAAACCAGTTAGAGATAAGCTCTGGATAGACTAGAAGTGTGTGTTCGGGTTTTCTCTATAACAGTGACAAGCACCCAATTTTACTGGTTATCATTATTATTAATCATTATTATTAATCATTATTATTATCATTATTATTAACCATTATTATTATCATTATTATTAATCATCATTATTATCATTATTATTAATCATCCAAAACTAATTAGAAGCTATAGAAAGTCTTAATTAATAGTTATTAATAATTATCCCAGAAGACCAAGATGTCTCTCACTTGGCTGATTATAAGGGTGTCGTAAAACTCTACTCTTTACATAATATTAAGATAGACGTTCTACTGTCGCACAGTATTTTCAAAGGTGGAAACTTCTTACTAAAGAAGTAACAAATCCGTCTTTAATTATATTTAATGAAATCTCATCCACCAAATTTCACTCCAACATAAGGTTTTAATATATGTGCAAGAGGTTACAAAATTTAAAATAAAACATTTATTGAATCAACAATCAAATATATAATCACGTAAATTTGCCACAAGTCACTGTTTTTCTTATTTAGATGATGGTCCAACAAATCCCTTCTAGGCACATTACACAACTGTTCCAGAATCTTCGATGCACTCTCAAAGCACACCATGGAGAATTGTCCAGAACTTCGTATGCGCTATCAAGCACATCGGGGTAAATGTTCCCGAATCTTCGTGATTGCTATTCAAAACACTACAAGGAATATTCAAGAAATTTTCATGAATTCAGAGTCTAAATTCAAGCCTCAGTTTTCGCCATATTGGCTCTTGAACGAATTCACAGGAATCAACTTACAGCAATACATTATTAATAACTTCAATAATAGTGCTGAATACACACACTAACCGTGATCTGATAGAGTGCAGTGGTCACTGCAGTCTGAAGTGGATACAAGGTTCACACACACACATACACACACACACACACACACACACACACACACACACACACACACACACACACATACGGTAAGAAATATAGCATCGATCAAAATTCACAAATATAATATATAATGTAATCAAATTAGTGAATATAGAAATAATGGTTCACTTACACAAATCATTCTCCTATTCATTATTATATATTATAATAACAAACATGTGAGAAATATTTCTAAGTCCATTTTTTTCTTTATCAGTCAGTTAACTTATCATAGCTAGAGATCACATTTATGACCGGACTTGAGTTATGACAAAACTCATAGTGATTAGAATATATATTTTCTTCAACAAAGTAACTTTTGATCCATCCCCGCTGGATGAAGTTGTTATGAATAAGCTGAGACTATTAGTCAGAAAATCTACTCATCCTCTTGGAGCTGGTTTGCATTGCATCCGCAAGTTCTAGGATATTCTTCACCTGATCTTTTTACTCCAACTCTGGTATTTACAAAAATATCACCATAAGCAATGCCCAAGGTCGGGTCACGTTAACATTGGAAACAATATATAATTATTAAGTTATGAAACAGAGAGTGGCACATTTACTCCACCACAATTAGTTATCTGTAATTACAGATAAAACACATAGTAAACACTTTATCATGTGGTTGAGTGTTTCTGCAGATTAGGAATACAGTTTAATAACCAATATATTTGCTCGTAATTAAAATGTGATGGCAGGGCATTATATTGCATAAACTTTGGAATATACATTTCTTTTTGCGTTTGTTTAATCAATTAAGAATTATGAGCTTAACGAATTTAATACTGCACTGAACAATATTAGTAAGTGTTTAAGAATAATATAGGTAATGTGTAGAGTATTTTATTAGTACTCTTAAATCTCATTAGTGTAGTGTTGTGTGCAAATGCCCCATTTTCATCATTCAAGATATGCTTTGTGGAAATATTCAAAATTTAAAATTTACATACATTTATTTGCAGTGTATGAAAGGGAAAAAAGAAATGTAGCATTACATACCACATAATAACTTGCTGTTCACTTGTTGTACAAAACTTCCACTGTTACAGAGCATTCCATTACTGACAACAATTTGGGAACTGGCAGTGAAGTTGGCAGAGAGATATGATACACATTCGACAGTGTAGACCGTAAACAAAGCAGATGAAAGTGACGCATTCCCCAAGACTACTTGACATTGCTTGTAGGTGACATCATTTATTGTAGAAGTTTCATTTGCCACTTCCAGTATGACAGAAACGTTCACCTAAAATGTGAACAGATAGTGACGTATAACGGAACTATGACTTCTATTTTTGTGAAAATTGAAAATGTGAATTCGAAATCATCCGTTTTATTGCAACGCAGTATTAAAGTGAAATAATGTGTGTGTGTGTGCGTGCGTGCGTGCGTGCGTGCGTGCGTGCGTGCGTGCGTGCGTGTGTGTGTGTGTGTGTGTGTGTGTGTGTGTGTGTGTGTGTGTGTGTGTGAAGTATGGAAAGAGAAAGCAAATAACAGACCCATGAATAAAACCTGAGTGGGATAATATTTTGCCTGTTGATTCTCATAATCCGTCTGAGACTGCTGCTTTAATTATAAGTTAAGATATGAGCTTTTGAGGGCAATTAGGGTTTCAAGATGCGTTATCCCTCCTATAATGGAGGAGTTAACTTTTTTCATGATCATGCGATAATGATTTTGATTTTGATTATTAGATTTGGTACTTATGCAGCGTTATTTTGATAATAAATAGGTTAGGTTGTCGTTCATTAATTTAAGGGCAGGAAATTGAGACTGTTTGGACAATTATTCCAGCAGTGATAAATATAATAGAGAGAAACCAATAATAAGAAGACATACAAATCCATTACAATTTTTCGCACTTGTTAAGCAAAATTCCCCCCACTTAAAATAAACGAGACAAAACAAGCAAACAGAAATGATAAATTTACTAACTAAATCTCTTGGCCTCCTATCACCATGGTTGATCTTCTCAGATGTAATCGCCACAGAAGTTTTATTAAAGTTCACTCAATTTACAGATAAACTAACACATAAGCATACACATTAATAATACCATGGATTCGCCGACAAGATTCGATGCGATATCACCGACAGTAAACGCCATACGTCCCGTCATGTTGTTTATGAAACATGGTGACGTAATCTTAGGAATGCTAGCGTTTAGTCCAGAAGTTAGACTTGCAATGCAGCTTTGAATCGGACCGTCTTCATATGAACCGTACTCAAGGTTCACCCTGTACTGGTAACGGCCAGGCGTATGCACTGCAATGATAATGATAACAACAATGATAATGATGGTGATAACAACAATAATAATAATAATGCATTTGGAATGACAACAAAGATGAGCGACTGGTGGACGCAGTAAAGATTAGTGGATTACATCCACCACTACAAACAAAGTAACATTGAAAAATACAACAAAATAGGCTGTAGAAAATTGCAAAAAACAACGAAACCCCCCTCTATGCCTATATGCGCGACAAGCTGATGAAACGTCGACAAAATAATCAACATACAAATGGTTGAAAGAGGCAGTTTTGAAAGCAGAAACTTACTTATAACAGTTGTGCAAGATCAAGCACTAAACACGAAATCATACAGAATAAATATCACGATAATCTCAAATGATTCCAAATGCAGACTCTGAAAACAAAGGATGATGCAAGAAAATATATACTATCTGGACGTCATTTTCTGGCTGGAACAGACACAACGAAGTGGCAAAATTCTTACATAAACTATCTGGGCGTCATTTTCTGGCTGGAACAGACATGGCGAAGTGGCAAAATTCATAAACAAAATTCTATGAAAGTAAGACCTAGCAAACATGTGGAGTCTCATTCACTTCATGAGAATTAGGCAAAACGTCGATGAAACATCAAATACCAGTCAACATTCAAAATCACTCGTCACTGTTGTGCAAGATAAAGCACAAAATTAAAAACTCTCACGTGACAAAATTGTGATCTCAAAGGATTCCTAATTCCTACTCTGCCGGAACAAAGATGAAAGTAGGATGGCTGTCTCTGGATAGAAGAGAATATGAATCAAACACCATAAAAATAGACTGTGCAGGGGAGGGAGGAGAATGGACGTTACAGCGGACAGCTGTCAACAAGTACGAGACCTCAAGAATCATCTCAAATGAAAAATTTAAACACAGGACAAATAATAACATTTCTAATAAGAAATTGATACCTGGAAACATTAACATGTTTAATGGAAAGGTATCTGAATAGCTGACAAGAAACCACAAACCTCATCCACTCCTAAAAGCAGTACTTTCTGGAATTGACCACATCATTTATAAAACCTTGGATCTCCCAGAATCCTGGAATATTTCTGAGACCAAATTTCATGGGCTTTTCTCCAACAACGACATACTTCAGGTGTAATAGAAAAGTGCCCGTCTAATTTTAGAAGGAATAGGCCAATATCTGTATGAATGTGTAGCCAAAAGGCTTTATCAAAAATTATTAAATTTTACGGCTGTTGTTACAGATGACTTCTGACCCTTGGTTTCGCTGAATAAAGGTACAAAATTGCATTTATAATATTTTGTGATTAATAACTTTGTGTAAAGTATAATTATGATAATTTGTCATGTATAATTAAATTACTTTATTTCAGGGTAGTGAAAGTGTGATCAGAGAGAATGATTAAGCCTTTATATAAGGAGCACTATGTAGCTAACGTTAGCAGTCTCTGATCAATTCATTTGTTAATTGAGGGTTTCATGTTTTCTCGTATTCACATGTGTTTGGTTGCATCACATCTTATCTTATGTTTTGCGACATCATATTGCTTGAGTGCGTCAGTTGTTGATTTGTACGAACGCTTTACTACATCTCTTTGTGAGCCAAGGAGTCTATCTAGACTCAGCCAGCTAAGAGCGCCAGTGATAGTGCTGAGACTCCACTAGTGTAACTAAGTAAAAACAATACATTGGCAAGGAGTGTGGGAATGGTTGAGAACCAGGTAAAATCTTTTTTATTAAATAATATACAATTGGAAAACTTTCGTTAAGAATTTGATAATCGAGAACTGAGAAGATAATCTATAGTTTTGGTCAGGGAAATCTAATTAGCTGGGGAAGGCTAAATTTTTCTCTGATTGATATTGTGATAATTGTAACATGTGGACTTGTAATTGATTGCTGTTTTCTTTTCTTTACTTTTAAAAAAATAAAAATAAATATTTGTTAATTTTTCACCTGTCTTGCATCATTTCGTGTCAAATCCATTAATTGTAGTCATTGTATATGTCTATTGTCTGTCAATATATGTGGGGATCCGATCCTCTGGGGGAGGGGGGGGGCTAAACGAGTCACTGGAGTGAATGACATAAAATTGTTGTGTATTTCGTGTTGTCCATCTTACAGGATATCAACAATGTCTCTCTCTCTCTCTCTCTCTCTCTCTCTCTCTCTCTCTCTCTCTTATTGTATCTAAATCTTACTACTATTAATCATCGCAATGAAAAGTAAACTCAAAAGTAGCAATAAAAAACATATATAGTTTTTAAAAAAGCAGTAATACAGACACCAGCAGTTTTAGAACAATTGTATATTATCACAGTAATCAGCATTCCAAACACCACACCATAATAATCAACACCAGAAGTGCATCGTTATATGCAACATTAGCCTCAATACTTTCATTATCAAATCGTCCTAAAGTTTGAGATTCAGTACGCCAGAAAATTCTGAAATAAAATAAAATCCAATTAATTATTATTGTTTAGAACGTAATTATTTATTTTAATTAAAAGTAATTTGCTAAGTATGTTGCACTCACCCACACATGTCCGCGCTGGCAGTGCTGGTGACCACACGTTCTGACCAGAACAAGAGTAGTTCATCGACGTCTGGCCGTCCTGGAAGGCGTATCCTGAGTTGCAGATGACTGTGCACGTTAGAATGCCAGACCCAGATTGAGAAAGGCACGTGACATTGCCATTAGTTGCAGTAATGTAGTCTCGAAGGCAAACAGAGGCTACACGTGACATAAACAATGTTATAATTCAGCCACTGGTAGAACATGACGTAACAAAAGATGATGGGAAATGTACAACAAAGTTTAATAATTCTTACTGGAAGAAAATGACGTAACAAAAGAGGTTGGGAAAAGTAATGGTTTAATAATTCAGAGACTGGAAAAATGACGAAACACCAAAATGTTTAATAAAATGACATAAGAACATGCTAGAAAAAGTATAACCATTAGCGACAAAACGATGCCAGTGAAGCAGAACTCGCGTCGGTTCTGCCCAGGGCTAAGTAAAATATACATATAAATAATATTGAGATGAATATAGCAGCATGTATAGGAGTTCCAGCTCTTGCCATCTGAAAGCTAGACAGGAAGTCCTGAGCTCGCCATGTGAAATATTTATGGTAATGAATGTAACATTGTTTCCATGAGTAGCACAGTACATTTTGTATTCTTGTAAGCATGAAAGACTTTTATATTTGATTTGGATCGACATCTTGAATATTGTTTTCTTTGTTAAAATCTTTAATATCAAATGTTTAACGCAATATAAGCAATTTATTAACTAAGCATGCGTTTGAATGAAGTAGTGAACGTTGTATTGACTAAGCATGCGTTTGAATGAAGTAGTGAACATTATATTGACTAAGCATGCGTTTGAATGAAGTAGTGAATATTGTCTTGAGGTGTAGTGAGAGTAATGATGTTACCACTCACGTTTTCATGGTTTTCAAGAATGGTTTATTCGTAATGATGTTTTTCAATTTTTGAATGTATAAAATCTCACCAGTCTCTATCAACTTGTATTGAATCAACACGCACATGCACACACACACTTATAATATGAATTATTGACAAATAATCAAATTTCCCCAAAGTTGTTTATGAGGATGTATTTTTTAATATATGAGAGAGCGAGAGAGAGAGAGAGAGAGAGAGAGAGAGAGAGAGAGAAAGAGAGAGCGAAAGAGAGCGAGCAAAAACGATATGCATACGATTGACTTAGGTTTCGATATGTTCATGCAACTGATCACCAGACAGTCTAAAATAAACCCACTTCATGTAGTGAGGTTTCGTTTTAAACTGATCGAGAGGTAGTGAGTGAGACTTACACTGAGACATTTCGTTTTAAACAGATCGACAGTCAATGAGACCCACAGTGAGACGTTTCGTTTTAAACAGATCGACAGTCAATGAGACCCACACTGAGACATTTCGTTTTAAACAGATCGACAGTCACTGAGACCCACAGTGAAACGTTTCGTTTTAAACAGATCGACAGTCACTGAGGCCCACAGTGAGGCGTTTCGTTTAAATTGACACTCGAATGACCTTATCTGTAACACTCACGCTTGATGTCAACGATGAAAGCACACTGTCGCTGAAAACCCAAGACTGTGGTTGCGGTGACACGGTAAACTGTGCTTGTCAGGTAACTGGGTCCCACCGTGAGAGTACTTGATGGACTGAAACTTAGCTGGACTCCCGGGTCTGGTATGATGTAATTGGTCATGTTCAGGTCAACAAAACGAACTGTAGAGTTCTCCACATATAAGGTTAAATTATCTGGACACTGAAGCGTTGGCAAATTGCCAGGTTCTGTGAGTTAAATATAAAAAAAATATATTTTCATTAAATAGGTAAACGGATGAACTTACAATTAAAATTTGTTCCTCTAAAGCTTTAATTATAGGATTTTATAAAAGCATTTTGCTGGTTTACAACAAAATAAAAGTTTATAGTAATGAAAATACTTTGTGTGTAAAGTAGAGAATGTGCGGATGTTAAACAAATTATTTCATTCCAGTGGGTCAAATCGCCTACAAATCACGAAAAAGAACACTTTCGTATAGCTGATTCTACCAGTGAAAAACATTTATATTGTTAAAATATGAAAAATATGGTCATTCGTATATAAAGTATCCTATCTTATACGCTATACACATTTTCTCATCTTTTGTAACTGTTTATCTACTTCTGTTCATTTCAGGTGTAACATTTTGTATTAGAAACATGAAAATCCTGTCTACATTGTTTTTGTTCAAAATGGTAGTACATTTGCAATAACAGTTTATTTGTTTCGATGTATTCTCCTTAAGCGCAATCTACAAATATGATGAACGTCATGGGAGGGGAGGAGAGGGATGAACATTTTGTTTAAATTCAAACCAGAAATTCTACACGACACATTGAACATTAGTCGTATTAAAATGCATTGCTGTGTTAGCACATCTATGTATGGGTCTAAAAGCATATCCGTTCGGTTGCGTCCATATGACTGTGACCTAGCATATCCTTTTGTGTACGTCCATGGCTCTGCGACCTAGCATATCCTTTTGTGTACGTCCACGGGTCTGTGACCTAGCATATCGTTTTGTGTACGTCCACGGGTCTGTGACCTAGCATATCGTTTTGTGTACGGCCATGGGTCTACACCTATCAGTGTACGTGTATCTTTTAAGCATATGTGTACATCTTCCATGTAGAAGCAATTTCTGATTTTGAACAAAAAATACGAAAGTACCATTGACAATTATCTGTACAACACATTTTGCGCTGTGGCCCTCAGCGTCCTTGGCAATGTAGGTGACATTGAGAGATTGAGACAACGGTAAGCTTCGGCTAAAGCCCACGGGCGTCACCTCCAAGGGGAGGACTAAGTCAGAGTTATCTGTGGCTGACGGTTCCGTGAAGTTAGGCAGCGTGTATTTGTAAAAAGTGAAAGCTTGTGTTGGGCAATTCGTGAATTTCGGGGGCTCCACATCTGAAAACAATTAAAGAAACTATGTAGGCATGACCATATATATAACCACTAAATGACTTAGTTTAATATTTGAGTAAAACCATTCCGAATTTTATGGAGAGATAACAGATAAATAAATAACTTGAGAGAAATCTTATTTTATCGAACGCTTTGTCCACTTCTCTTGTCTAATGTCAAATATCGTCTCCACTCGTAATTGTATTTTTACATTTCAGTATTTTAGAAGGGATTACCTCTAATTAGAATAAATTAGAATATTTCACACTTTCTTCTGTCAAATGTGTCTTCATTTCTGAAATCGGGCTGAAAAAATACGCATTATAGAAACTTTGAATCACTAACTAGTAAAATTCTTATCCGTTCATTTTTGAAATAGTTAGAGTATCTGAAAATATTCATGATTATGTTTCAATTTATATTTTGTGCAGTATAATTTACATTGAAACAGTCTGCACAAGTATGTGTTTGTGTGTAACGGTAATTAACATACAGATATGAACATTTTTGTGACGTAACCGGAATCACCTACACTCACATTTAATATAAAAAGAATGGGAAGGCTGAATGAAAGGAAAAATGAAAAGGAAGAGAAAAAAAGGACAAAGGAAGAGAAAAACAGAGAAGGCGAAAAAAAGGAAAGAAAGAAAAATATTAATATCAACATTAGTTAGTAAAATTTACATTTGCTAGTTCGATCAATAAAATTTATATCTGGTTAAGATGTACCGATGCATTTTGGCAAAGTGTTGTTCCAACGAGCTGTCTTGTTTTCGTATACACAGGTGAGAACAGCGGGGACTGCTTGATAACCCATGTCAGTACAGTCGTAGATCACTTGTCCACCAACCGCATAATTTGCCAACACCTGCATTGTGCCACCTGGTGTTCCGGGATCGCGGCAACGTACACCTGTCAAAAAGACAGACAACATTGTGCAATAAATATGTCCAGGTTTGTGAAATATACATTTTACAATTTCATTACCAATGAAATTACGCGAGCCTGCTAGACACTTTCGTTACTTTAAATAATTAAATTTGCATTTTAAATAATTATACCAAAATTATAACATGATGACTAATCGAGAAAGCTTGAGTAAAAATGTGTCAGTGGACAAGGTAGCATTTCATTACAGGTTTAACGTTATAAAAACATGCATTTTTCGAAGTTATCCTCTTGTGGACATTAAATCTAATCGTAAAATAACATCACACACACACACACACACACACACAAAACCGAAATGTGTTCATGGTAGATGCTGGTGAAGAATAAGTATATGCACTGTAATAGGTTACATGGTTACAAAATAAAAGCGAAAATAATAAACGTTTAGGTATAACTGAATTTGTTCATATATATATCAAACTTAACCAAACTTAACCAAACTTAACCAAACTTAACCAAACTTAACCAAACTTAACCGTATCTTGCAGTAAGGCGAAACTTCATCATACGGTCATAGAAGTATGTTGAATATAAAATAAAACTTTAAATCGAGTCCCTTTCAGACTGTCATATCAACATATAGAATATAAAATCAAAAATATTTATACCCTGCAATACAGGCGTGTCATATCTAACACTACATTTAAGTGTCGTATATCCAACCGTCCGTCCGTCTGTCAACACCTCCCCTCTCTCTATCTATGTCTGCCTGCAGGCCTGGTTGGATGACCGACCGTCCGTCCGTCCATCCATCCAACCATTCAACTATCCGTGTGCTTGTCTACATATATATAGTTTTGTGTGCTTTGCACACGCTCGTATTGAATTCAGTCTTCATACTGGTAAAGTAATCGTACCTCAGACAACAATATTTTACAGTCAAATTCTTATGTACAAACATCAACCAGTAAAACCCAATAACTTGATAATGTACTTTGAATATTTTATCCATTGCTGTATACACATCATATTGCTGTCATACACTCATATTTAACAGTACTGTAGATCATGTGAAAAAGTAAATTTACCTCTCCCTATTTTCAAATTAAATCGTTATATAAATTGTTAAATTGTCAGGGCACTCCCATTGATGATAATTGTGAAAGTATCTGAGTTGAAGTAAACACTCAAGGCAAGAATATTCCAGAATTGCTGATATAATACAAATTAGTGAATAGTTTTATTATCCAATGATTATGATTTACGAGAACAAGACCAGCCAGTGGACTGAGATTAAAAGATTAATTGCTATATAGAAATCTACAGTTCAATCACTTTGAATTTGGAGTGGCAAGAAGTCCAGTCATGAAAGGCGACTGTTAGCTTAATGTGAGCAAGTAGCCTTTCCAGTTGCCTTTCACGTGCTGTATAAATCTTCCTGTTTATTGTTTGTAAAATGCCATGACCAACCTGATAAAGGCGTCAACGGCGTGTAAGTGTAAGAACACACTGCACTCTACTGATGTGTGGGTCAAGATTTGTTGACTACCTGACAGTTTCTGGTGCAGACAAGTTGCTGAACATCGCTACATTTATTGTTCTGTTTGAAGGAGTTGGCACGGCGAAAAGAAGCACCCAGGTTAACACTAAGTAGCAGAACACTGATTTTCACGTGCGAGTGACACACGTGGAGCTGACAAAATGGAACTCAGCTATAAATTGTGACACTGTGGAGCTGACAAAATGGAACTCAGCTATAAATTGTGACACTGTGGAGCTGACAAAATGGAACTCAGCTATAAATTGTGACACTGTGGAGCTGACAAAATGGAACTCAGCTATAAATTGTGACACTGTGGCAAAGTACCTAAAGAACTGTTAAGACTATGCTGAATCGGGATACGTAAAGACTATTATTACTTATCTCTAATAACTCCATTCTGTCTTCTGATAAGACTATCCTATGATTTCTATTGACTCTGTTCAGTCTGTTGTTGAATTGTATTTATGATAGACTGTGTAAACATAAAATTATCCAAACGTGGGTTCGTGGAAATATTAATGTCAAGTAATCTATTTTATTGTATTTGTCATGTACATTTGATTGATTGTCGATTTAATAACTTTATTGTTATTGACCTTCTTACACATATTGATAATCTTTATGTTGGAGAAGAAAGTAGTTGGTGGCTCGCTAAATATAGATTAAAGATGGATTTGTCTCTTTTAGTAAGAAGTTTTCAACTCACGGAATCAATTAAAGTAAGATTCTCATCACTTGTAATTACTTTTGGATATTACTTACTTAATAATAATATCTATTAACTAGTGGCGTTGGTGTCACAGATCATTTTCACAGTAACAACAAACACATGTACAATGAGTTTTACATCATTTTTACTCTGACACACAGACCTTTAACAATCATTTTCACAAACTTCAACCGTACACTAGCGTATAAAACACTCATTGAACTCACCTTCACACTGAAGGCTCCCCAAACCCCATCGTCCGTTAATACCACACATCACTGTGAAATTCCCAGAGACAGATGTTCCAGTGCGTGTAAATCCCTCAGTACACTTGAACTCAAAGGAAGAACCAAGGCCGTTGGAAACCGGTAACGTGTAGTTGGAACCACTGACTATTGCAGGAGTTCCACAGTCAATGACTAGAACGGTGGAAGAAATTAATGATTTTTAAAACTGTTTTGATTTAAAGGTTGTACAATTCACATACTTTAATGTTAATATAAAAGAGAACTTAAGACTTGTTCTGCAGATTTTATTTTATTTTGATTAATTTTTGCAAATTTTAAATTAAGCAGCCCATCTAAGTAATCAACCGTAACTATAATTAATTGCTACTTTAATACTGTCGTCTTAACTAATGCAAAGTAAGCAAATAAATGGTTAATCTTGTAAACGTGATTTCACGCATGAAAACTATTTCCGCGAAATACTCAATTATGACAATTGATTAGATATAATAGTATATTACAAAATAAAACAAATAATAATAATAGAAACTACACACACATATTAGTAGAGTAGTAAATTTTAAATAAATATTAAAATATTTCAAATGTCTTGGAGACAATGTGCTTTTGCATACGTAAGCAACCTATGCCAAGTAAATGTATTAAAGTAGCTATAGAAGTAAACATTAACGTTTCAGAAAAACGCCCCGAAGTTACGGAACCTAATGTATCTCGTACAAATGAAAGCCAACCAATCCAGGGCCTTATATTAATTACAAACTATTTGTATTGCAATTTAAAGACAATTGAATTAATAATGATGCAGAATTTATGACTAAGTATTAATTTTTGATTCTATGATCGCGTGGTAACTTGGCCTTTATTCTTTGTGCAATGGTGTATCAGATGTATTATTCTTTCTTGACGTTATATTGAAAAATAACAAAACAATCTGATAAAATAACAAAACAATCTGATACAATAACAAAACAATCTGATACAATAACAAAACAATCTGATACAATAACAAAACAATCTGATACAATAACAAAACAATCTGATAAAATAACAAAATAATCTGATTAAAAAACCACAAGTACCCGGACAGTGAGGAGTGTCTCCTTGAAGTCTGAAAGTGTTATTTCTAGGGTCAAACGCACAGAACATGGTTTTGTTGTAGGGTGGACCCACTTGGGAATTACATTCCAGCGTGACGGTGTCTCCAGGAAGGGTGGTGGCGTTGGGGTAGATCTTGACAAAGTCTCCGGTAGGCACCAAGGCATTGCAGACTGCGGCTAAGGGAACAGTAAAGTCTGTTAGTTTACAACGTGAGTGCATGTCTTGCAGACTGTTACAACTTAGCACATTAAACATTTGCAATGAATAAACAATTGACACAGGAAATCAGTCCTTATTTACACTCTTAAAATATAAGATGTATACGCTGTGGACATATTCGTGATCTGTACCCTGTGTATATATTTACATGAACTGAAATATGTGGTGTGTACATTTTGTTTTACTGCAATGACGTAATACGCAAATGTGCATAAAGTAAATACGTGTTTTAATACTTCACTACAAGGTCTATGAAGGTTAAATCAGAAATCAGATATCAGGAATAACATTTAGTTATTTATACTTACAGTAGGCCATGTTTTCATCTGTATATCGTTGTTTCAACGAACGGGAGCACCGTTTAAATTTTTGGTTTTAAAGCAGTGGCTAACTTTCGAGTAGAATGAAGTATAACTATTCATATGCTAAAACTCATCCTAGATGAACGTAATATAGGTCATTCATTCACCTCCACCCTTCGCCCAAACCCCTCAAGGAAGACGTTTGTTAAATAAATGGAAACTCTTTCACTAAAATATACTGTACAATATAATAAGGCATAGAACACGTTTGTTAAATACATGGAATTATTAACCAAACATCTTACAAACAGAACGTAATGTCTTGTAAGTTAGAATTATTAACTAAATAATTTACAAAACAGAACTAAATGTCTTGCAAGTTAAATTTACTAACTAAACATTTTACAAAGTAAAATTAATAACTATTTACCTAGCAATTAATATTTAGTATATAAGTATCGAGAAACCTAAAATTAATAATTACTCAAACAATGTAGCACTCTTAAAAAAATCGTGTTACAAATTAACAATGTATAATTATTAAACGTATCTAATTATGAAACTAAATGACTCCTAAACAGCCCTTGGAGTTATAATGTCTATATGATATTCAAGAAAAAAATTCTACCAAACGATTCACGGTTTTGAGAAAACCTTTCAATACGAATGTTAGCCAGATTAAAGAACGCACTACCTTCACTTCTGAGAGGTAATAATATTATAGTGATTGTAAAGGTAGTCAGCGATAATCTATATCAACACCTATACATCTGTTCACAAACCCTGACGTCACTCATTAAAGTACACGTACCCTGGCAAGTGGGAGGGTTGGCGTCCCACATTTCACTCTCGTTACACTTTAATATTCGCGCACCTTGAATACTGTAACCATAGTTACAGCGATACTCCACCGTGTCATTGAAGTAAAACGCTGTACGTGTGGTCAGTAGACGCCCATTGGTAATATTACTGCTGGGGAGGGGGCACTTCACCGCTGCAAAAGAAAAATCTTTGTCGTTAAAACTCATTTTGAATATTATTTATTCTTTGCTCTTTTACTGATATACACACAATTTTATCAAACAATTGAACCTTTAACTCGATAATGCATATCGAATTTCGAAGTTGGTGAAACAGACTCCTTCTCCAAAATTAATTTCAAAAAGGAAATTATTAAAACAACAGTTAATAATTACATCTTAGACGAAACAGTGAAGGAGTTAGCTACACACAGACGCACATTTTCTTGTACAACATTTTTCCATATAGTCATCACAGAATATAACAATTTATAAACTTGATATGATATTTTAAAATTAAAAGAGATTTGTAATAATTTTTAATTATAAAATGTGGTATTTTGTATACATCTATAAATATGAATTTCAATAGTAATATATAATACTGTGTACTTATGTGCACGACTCTGTGAAAAACTTCTTTAATCATATGTAAGTTCAAAGTTCATTAGCGATAGAGTGGGTGTGGACTGACCAAGAAATTCTCAAACTCTAAATATTCTGAGTGGGTGTGGACTAACCAAGAAATTCTCAAACAACTCTAAATATTCTGAGTGGGTGTGAACTAACCAAGAAATTCTCAAACAACTCTAAATATTCTGAGTGGGTGTGGGCTGACCAAGAAATTCCCAAAGAACTCTAGATGCTCTGAGTGGGTGTGGACTGACCAAGAAATTCCCAAAGAACTCTAAATATTCTGAGTGGGTGTGGACTGACATGAAATTCTCAAACAACTCTAAATGTTCTGAGTGGGTGTGGACTGATCCAGAAACTATCAAAGAACTCTAACTGCTCTGAGTAGACTGACTGAGTAGAGTGGGTGTAGACTGACCAAGAAATTCCCAAAGAACTCTATTATGAGCGGGTGTGGATTGATAAAAAAAATTCCCAATGATCTCTAACAGGTGTACAGTTTAACTTGACCCTTTTCTTTTTTCTTATAAGGTACTGGTGGGAGAATGCATGAGTAACAGTGATTACAGGTACGTAAACAATTCTGTCACGCTAGCGCCCACTCCGTTAAGACGAAATTAGGACACTACGTAAACAATGCTGTCACGCTAGCTCACTCCGTTAAGACGAAATTAGGACACTACGTAAACAATGCTGTCACGCTAGCTCACTCCGTTAAGACGAAATTGGGACACTAGTCAGCAGACGCGGGTGACGCAATAGCGTGGCAAATGTACAACTTAAAAAATAATAAAAGAGAATATTAGAAGTGCGTTATAAAAACATGCATAAATAATATAGAGAATATATATTTTTGGCTTCGATAAGAGTACAAGAGATAAAATACATTTCTGATGACTGTAGTAGGTCTTTAACATTGCATACTTACAACTACAATTGGGATGACTGCAATAGACATAATGCTATCTTTTACTAGAGGTCTTTAAGTAAACGAGAATCCTTTTGTGTTGAATGCGGTGGACATACTTCTGTGATTTGCTAGAGGTTTATAACATTACATACTTACAAATACATTTGTAGTGAACGTAGTCGACATACTTCTGTGATTTGCTAAGGTCTTTAACATTACATACTTACGAATACATTTGTAGTGAACGTAGTCGACATAATTCTGTTTCTCTAGAGGTCTTTAATTTAACATGTGTATGCATGCACGATTAATGCTGTAAAATGTCTCGGATTTGCTAGAGGCTTGCAAATAAACAGACTTACGAGGGCACATGTGATTTATGTAACAAGTATACTTACGAACGCATGTGTGATTAATATAGAACACGTCTCCAAATCGAGTCCCGTCTTCGTTGGTAGGTATGACTTTGTCTTTGACACCATTAGCAGTAAACAACACGAATCCAGCTTTGCACGTGCATCGGTAGGAACCGGGTGTATCAACACACACCCCATTTATAGCGTCACAGCCAGAAATATTTTCTTGACATTCATCGATGTCTGAAAGAAAAGCAATATTGTGTATATCATGTACAGTGGTGCAAAACATAATTTCTTTAATTTGAAATTAGTGTAGTTATTCATGATGTATATAGTTATTTATGGACTCTGGAAAGGTAGGTTGTTGAGTTTATAACGATTAATGAAAACGTTGTGTATTTGTATCTAATAATTTATTCTGTTTCTCTAATGTGCAATATGTACAATGCCATGTGCCATGATGCATTTTCCAAAGGTCAGATGTCGTGTGTTAAATTTCCGAAGGTTTAAGCGAAATTTTCAATGCCACATTTCGACTTACTCTAACAGTGATCAAAGTGCATAAAACGTTTATTTCAGTTTTCTCGGAAAGGGCACAACAAAACCTACACATTTCTTTGGACAAGCGCCGTATCTTATTCTAACCTCTAATCGTGTGAACATGTTAATATATTCTCATATGTTAACGTTATTCAAATGGCCAGTGGTCAAATGACTATATTGTACCTTAGAATCTTTCAATAAAATTGAATAAAACGTTATTTTATTGCATCTACTACATACGCTTTTATTTTCAAATCCCCTGGGTTGTGTTGCATTATTATACTTGTATTGTATTAAGCACGCGTTACGCTTTTACATGTGTACCTGGATTGAGTGCTCCATTATTATACTTGTATTGTATTAAGCACGCGTTACGCTTTTACATGTGTACCCGGATTGAGTGCTCCATTATTATACTTGTATTGTATTAAGCACGCGTTACGCTTTTACATGTGTACCCGGATTGAGTGCTCCATTATTATACTTGTATTGTATTAACGCGTTACGCTTTTAGATGTATACCCGGATTGAGTGTTCCATTATTATACTTGTATTAAGCACGCGTTACGCCTTTAGATGTGTACTCGGATTGAGTGTTCCATTATTATACTTGTATTGTATTAAGCACGCGTTACGCTTTTAGATGTATACCCGGATTGAGTGTTCCATTATTATACTTGTATTAAGCACGCGTTACGCCTTTAGATGTGTACTCGGATTGAGTGTTGTATATTATACTTGTTTTGTACTTAAGCACACGTTACGCTTTTAGATGCGTACCTGGATTGAGTGTTCCATTATTATACTTGTATTGTACGTAAGCACACGTCACGTGTTTAGATGTGTACCTCGTGTTATGCCTTTATGTAAATTTGTCGCTATCGAATGCGTTAATGATTGTGTGTTACTGTACATTTTATAATATACATATAAATTTTGTATTATATACTACTGTCTGCTTATTAGCGTTGTCAAAGGGTTATATATTTTCTACTAAATTTAAAGTAGTCTCATTATACTATAATAACAGCAATCATTACTGTTAGTATTTGACTGTGTGACTCCCACGCCACACTAGTTATTAGTTACGAGTATTATTGTTAATTAATCACCCATAACTAATGAGGATCTTAATTTATGTTATTAATAATTCTCCAGAAGAAACCACTCATCTCTCTCACTTGGCGGGTGCAATAAATGTTTTCTCTCTTCCACAACATTAAAGACAAACATTATATTTATGTAGGTGGAAAACCTCTTACTAAAGGAGAAGATAAATCCGTCTATTAATCTATATTTAGCAATCTCCCATACACCCACTTTCGTCTCCAACATATGGTTATCAATATGTGTACGAAGGTTAATAAAGGTTAATACATTTAACAAGAAATTTATTAAAGCAACAATCAAATATACAATATATGAATATAATCATAAGAGCATTGACAATTACATCACTTCACAACAATGTTCAATTAATGCTGTAAAAGCATTCATTTTATCCTAGTTTGATGCTCGGAAGTCACTCTCGCCTAATGTAAGAGGATTAATGAAGAGGTGTAAATGACAATTTATTTTTTCATGCTTCTTCACGAGCTATGTCTGATGGAAAGGACAATTTCCGACCCGGACTGTTAAAAAAATGTAGTTGCAAGCGGAACTGACTGAAATGGTTGGAAGGGGGGACATCAGTGGCATCTGATTAAAGAGATGAGTCTGATCGGAAATTAAGTACACAGTGAATGACATACCACTACACGTTTCACATGTATTTGTGTACGTGTATTTTGTGTGTGTGTGTGTGTGTGTATGTGTGTGTGTGTGTGTGTGTGTGTTTCTGTGTGTGTTTGTTTGTTTGTGTGTGTGCATATGTGTGAGTGTAGCATGAGATATGGAAATTACATTTAGGATTACATTCAAATGTAAACTTGTATACAAAGTGTCGATAATGAAATTGTTCTAATGATATTGTCGGTTTCGTTTTGAACAAGAAATACTGTTTTCCATATAATGCCGAAGAGAGACATTCATTTTAGGCAAACAAGATCTGGTTGTGTAAATGGCGTGTACCCGAACGACGCACATGTTTTGAAAATTTTGTTCATTTACCAACAAATTGAGTTACATTAAGTAAATATAAAATATTACTGAGACAGGAGGAATTGTTGAATCTGTAGCCAGCAAAACATTCGCATTTGTAACTTCCGTCCGTGTTTGTGCACTTTTGATTGGCCGCGCAAGACCCGTTCAGAGAGCATTCGTTCTTGTCTGAAATTTAAATATTATATATTTGTTATTCTTGTCTGAAATTTAAAAGGAGACTAGTATATATTTGTTATTATGCCAATTGAAAATTTTAACCAGTGGGAACAAAACGAGAAGGTAAAACGCAATAAAAACTAGCAGACATTCAGTTGTTGACAACATATTTTTTTATAAAACAACTACCTAAACGAGAGAACGTGCTTGATAGAGAATGAATCAAGAGATAGATTGAGATACTGACAAGGTGAGTAGGTACACACAGGCATCATATATAGGTATACAAGAGTGTGAAAGGGATGTTTAAATCATCTTGATATTTGGAGTTTAAAGTGATCATTCCATTGAGAGAGACAGTGTGTGAAAGTGTATTTAAAATTCACCCCGACAACTGAAATGTACAGTGATACGTCTAGAAAGGTAATATGAATTACAGGTATATATCACCTTGGCAACTGAAATGTACAGTGATACGTCTAGGAAGGCAATATGAATTGATTGCAAGTATAAATCACCTTGGCAATAGGAATTTACAATTATACGACCCGACTCCAGGCACCTGACACTGAACCCTGGAGCACCGCTCCCATTAATGGCATAACCTTCCTGACATGTGATGTTCAAGAAATCCTGAAAGGTGACTGGCCCCGAGTGTGACAAGTTTGCATGAAGCACTTCCGGAAGTGGACATGATAAAGCTGCAAGAAAATTAGAAACATAATGAATAGCACTTGTTTGATTTTATCTTGCCAAATAGTGTGAATGTGCAATACTAAACATAACAAATAAATATGGAACATTTATGACGGAGGCATTTAGCACATCTAACTAAACTAAATGTGTGTGTGTGTGTGTGTGTGTGTGTGTGTGTGTGTGTGTGTGTGTGTGTGTGTGAGAGAGAGAGAGAGAGAGAGAGAGAGAGAGAGAGAGAGAGAGAGCATTTTATCAAGAAGATTGTGGCAGAGACGAAATCGTATCTTTATCTAAGTATTACATACAAGCAAGAAATATATTTTCGTCAGTGTCACTCTAAGTAATCGTTGGCAGTACAAGCAGTATTAATTATATAAATGCAATTATTGCGGTGTATAATTTGATTTTATCGTTTGAATACTGCAATGGTTTTATGTTGTTGACGTTTAATGAGAGCTATTTCATTTTGCCAACATTGTATCACCAAGGGAACACAAAGCCAATAGAAAGTATGAAATATCTTCACTAATGTATTTTAAATGGGTCGTCCTCAAAGTATCCAAACTTAATTTGTACTCTCCCTTTGGAACATCTCCTTAGGTTGTACTTCTTAATCACACTATAAAGAAATGTGGGTCTTTTATTAATGCCTTCACGGCTCCTTACTTTACACTTCGGTTTGATGCTATAAAGAAATATGGATTTTTTTTATTAGTACTTTTAAAAGCTTTCTCGAAATACATTTAAATATATTTTATGAGGCTAAAAGATAAATATGCCAGCATACTGAAGTTCATTTAGACAAAAGAAAACTGAAATAAATCCATCATTCGTATCTTCAATATTTCACTTTTGCGCACTAAATATTAATGTCTGAAATTTTAAATGCCACACCACTTGACTGAACAGATTTAAATGTGATAACAGCCATCTAATGGACGTAATAATTTTTTTAATTCAACAGCAGTTAATTAATAGATTAAACAGATTTAAATATTTGATTAGCCTATAATAATTTTAAATGCTTTTAAATGCCACATCAGTATTGATTAATCAAATTTAAATGTTACAATAAATCAATAAATATTTTAAACAATTTCTGAGGAATACACTATAATGCTGGCTTATCAGACAATTTATAGATTAAACTGTTATTCAAACTATGATTATGGTATTGCCCCTATCTAAATGTCACGTGAGTCATTAAAGATTCAGCAGACTGTACAATATTATCCGCTTTTAAATGTCACGTGGGGTCAATAACGAGATGTGAAACAATTTTTATTTCCGGCCTACGAAGTGGTTTACACTTTTTGACCTGTGACACAATGATGACCTTCACAAATGACAGTGTTCGTGACTTCCTTTGCGGGATCACCACACCTTACTTTTATGAAACACATTACTTTTGTGTTGTACACTACCCACAATGCATTACTGTGCAAAGACGTTTTAGCAAGTTTGGTGAAGCTGTATGACATAAATCACGAGACATTACAGATTGGAAATGTGTACATGTAAATAAAATGTAAACACGATTGCATACACAGCAATAAATTATTTGATTTTGGTTTGCATGTATCATGTGCATTTTAGAAAATAAATAGCATATTCCACGTAAATATTAGTGGTGCCAAACAATCCAACTCACGGAGACAGACAGGAGTCGGGTGGGACCATGAACCATTGGATTGGCAAAATGAATACTTGGACCCGACAAGGATGTATCCCGGGTTGCAAGTGTAGTTGACGATGGTGCTGAAGTCGTTACCCAAACCCAGAACTAAGGACTGATTTCCGTTCTGCAAGGCGGGTCTTGAGCCACAGATGGTAGCTGAAAAATGTCACGTGATGTATGATGGTGAAAATTGCCATTATATACAAACTATCGCAAGATAGTGACAATTTGCCATTTAATGATATTTTACATTACTGTCAATCTGTTTTATGTACGAAAATTTTAGCTTACTTCTTATTACGTATTTCTTACTTCTTCTTCCTGAATAATTAGCTTTCAAAATTACATGATGACATTGTGGGTTTCTGTGCATTATATTGCATCTTCTGTATGGAGTTTAATGGGGATTACTTATCTTTAATCTTTCAGAATTACTTGATGACATCTGTTATATAGAGTCTGATGGGGAGTACTAATCTTTCAGAAGTAAATTATATTTAGCGAATTATAGCGTATTATTCTAACCTTTTGTGATATCTAAATAACTTCATCAAACGAACAAGGTTATCAGTGGAATAATGCAAATGACTCTAAGAAACAACAGCTGTACGTAACGTAGCAAAGTAAACGATTGTTATGAATGCTTGCTTGTTGCATTGTTGGGTTGGTAATAGGAAAGGATTTCAAACGGACACTTCTTTCAAAGCAGGATCTCAGATAATTAAATTGGACTGAATCTGGTAAACTGTCCGTTTCCTTTTTGAGAAACAGTTATTCAAGTTTAAAATATGTATAATCGAATTCTTATACACTAGTGTACTATGAACTGGGCGGTGGTAGTGGTGGTGGTTGCAATGACTTCGTGTTCAGAACTGTTTAGGGCCTGTCGACTGAGGACATTCTCTGTCCTGGATAGCTCTATTCTTGTATTCCCTGACCATTTTCCCTGACATGCATAGCTCTATATATGTTTTCCCCTGACCATATTCTGTCTCCTTAATAGCTCTATGCATGTTTCCATGAATAGTCCTGCTTAGTTCTATAGTCGTTTTCTTCTGACCACATTCTCCGACCTGGATAGTTCTAGACTCCCCCCCCCACCCCGACGATATTCTGTTTATTCTTTATACTTGTTTACCCCCCTGACGATATTCTTTGTCCTGGATAGTTCTAGACTTGTTTTCTCTTGACCAAATTCTCTGTTCTGGTTAGCTCTAATCTTGATTTCCCCTGACCATATTTTGGGACATGGATAGCTCTGAACTTTTTTTTTCTCGCTTTCTCGGTTCCGGGTAGCTTTTGGCTTGTTTGCCCCGACTGTATTCTTGAATCCGGATTCCAAGGGTGAACTGCTTAATATCAAAGCTCTCACTACCACATTCCCCCCCCCCCAAAAAAAAAAAAAAAAAAATGGTGTGCATTTCTTAATTATATGAACAGCCGTTGTATGCATACTAATGGTGCACTAGTTCTCATGAAACTGTATAATGTTTGTCATATTAAATTAAATATTATTTTAGTTTTGTCCAAGCCTGCAAAATAACTGAGTATTTTCTTAAGACAATGTTTCTATAAAAATCATATTTTGTTTTTATTAATTCAATGGACATCGGATTAAATCACAATAGAAACATCGGTATCATTAGCACAATTTCTAAAAGACATTTGTAAAAGACAGACTGAAGTTGTAAACACAGCATGTTCATAACAGATTGTAGTTGGCATAATACCTGTCAAGACAGTGATGACACTTATAGAGAAAATAAGCTCCGCTTAGTTTATGTCAGAACATGCACCAATTATGAAACATTCTGTTATGACGCTTACATACACGACTGAACTTGCAATAAATTGTTTACAAGTTTTAAACTGCTTACCCTCGACATTACGTACAATAAATTCTTTTCATTTTGTACTTCGCTTGCACTCTGGACGTTACTTACAATACACTGTCGACATTATGCACAATAAATTCTTTTCATTTTGTACTTAGCTTGCACTCTGGACTATGCTTATAATACACTCTCGACATTATGTACAATATTTTGTTTCCATTTTGTACTTCGCTTGCACTCTCGACTGTACTTATAATTATTTTATATTATTAATTTAATTTTAACTGAAATGAGCTCAGCTATGCACTGCTGCTGTACGGAGAGGTTATTAAGAACATTAAGTGTAGAGAAGAAGTAGTAACTTAATTCTATTATATCATTCGTGAAAACAGTTTAGTATACCCTGATCTTCAATATATAATGCCACACGGATAACACAACTGTACCTTGATCTACAATATACAATGTCGCACGGATAGAGCAATTGAACCTCTATCTTCAATGTACACTGTCCTACGGACTAAAGAATTGAACAAAACCTGTACAGGATGGAGTCTGACTCCACGTTCCTTGTTGTCCGCACGTGACTGTGTTCGAGCCGTTCATATAGTACCCGGGGTAGCATTGGTAAATGACTGTGTTGTTAAAGCGGGCGTTACCAGATCCACCGATAATGAAACCATTAGCAATAGGCCTGGGGACACCGCAATAAGAAACTGAAACAATAAGGAGGAACAGGAAGGTAGATTGAACAGTCAGGTGAGTATAATATAAAAGTAAAAGTACACACACACACACACACACACACACACACACACACACACACACACACACACACACACTCGTAAACATAAACAGAACACACAAAAAGACAACGGGGAAAACGGAGACAGTATGATAAAGTAACAGGATTAATAGGCTATTTTAAAAAGATATTATAAAAGTTAATAGCATTAACACATTAATTTAGAAGTCATTATTTTTTTTTTAAATTTGGGATTCCTTGAAAAATTTTGCATCATTTTCTACAGGGTATTGTTGATTTGAAAAGCTAATCAAATGATGTGCGAATATATGTTTTGTGTGTGGTGTGTATGGTTGTGTGGATGAGTGAGAGAAGGAAAGAGACACACTGGATTTAAGCACGGGGATTAAATAAATGATCAAGATTTACAGGTAAAGCATACGAATTCATTGATCACTTAACACTGACCTTGACATGAAGGAAGACGTCTGGTTTCCCAAAGACCATTGAGACCACACCTTACTGTAACAGTTGAGTTGTTTACAAACTCCTCTTGAGCGAAAGAAAACCCACTCTGACAACTGATGAAAACCATGTCGCCAAAGTGCGATGTATTGGTTGACAGGAACATGTTTTCCGTGTTGGTGATTGGTGGACAATCTGTACGATGAATGTATGTAAAATAATGACAGGATTTAAACTTTAAAAAAAATAAATTAATGATATATTTCAGTCGTTGAAAAATGTGCTATATTTAGTATCATATTATTGTACCACTGAATGCCTTTGTGATATATAAGATAACATATTTTTCGTATTTTCTAATTGCATTGTAAGAGATGAATGATATTAAATTATGAAAAATAACAGTTCCAAATGTATTAATAAAAGTCACGTAACCCTGAATGTCTTGTAGTTCAAGAAAGATAATTCTGCTTGTCACTTAATCATAATCTCTTATACACTATTTATATTCATATAATCATTGTGTGTGTGTGTGTGTGTGGGAGATAATAAATTGAAGATTATGTCATTGATCTGTTCATGGGATTCGAGTTCTTGTAAACGTCTGACCCACTTAGCAATTAAAATGTTCACACTAGAAATTGGTATATGCCCAGATTAGAAATTTTTATTTAATGTTTATGCTAGCTGTAGAATGTGTTTAATTTAGAGAGAAACAGTACATGTTTAAGTTAAGAATTAATATGTTTATTCCTAGTAATTAGAAATCTTCCTGTTCGCATTTTTCAGTTTGGGCAATCGATTTTTGAAACCCTGACATTGTTTTGAGATGCGAATGAAAAAGCTGAAGAATGACTGAGTGATGCAGAAAGATAATGTTGTCTGATGTGTATTTTGATAAATAAATAGGGATTAATAATTGCCATTATTGACGTATTAATTATATATGCGTAGTAAGAATGTAATTAGTACTAATAATATAAGTAGATTAATTGTATTTCTATGTTTTTAGACCCAGCTGTCTTCAAAGACAGGACGCATATACACGCATATTACCTCCCTTCCATTACAATTGTTTTGAACTATACTAATGGTCAACAATTTGCTTCTGTAGCCACACCATTCCCCGCTAAATGGGAACAGCATCTGACGTCATGATCTACTAATATCTGCTACCAGTTAAAGGAAATTCATTTTAGAATATAATTATTTGCAATATACTGAAGACGTTTACTGTGGCTAAACAACACTTCGATTACATTTGTTGGACATTAGAATTTTCCGAATGACTGAGTACAGTATAGACGAGTGTGTCAAAGGTTACATCCGGTACTCGCAGCTCGTCAAATGTGACTGTTATCGGTAGATTAAGAATTCACCAGTGAGTCTGTTAGTGTTCAGGTTCTGTTCTTTCCTTACTTCTCATTTGCGCTCATTCTGATTCCCACATATATATTCTTTTTTTATTCTTTTATTCTTTCTTTTCACTTGTATTTTCTTGCCAATTCCATGAAATTCTCTCGTACGTTTTCTTTGTTTCGTAACTTCGGTTGATATTTTTGGCAATGCTCTAATTAGCTTCGGCCTCTTTATGAGATTTTGTTGTCAAACTTTCGAAAATTAACGTCCTTATGCATGTTAATTAAAGTGAAAATGATCGATGTATTTCTCTGCATTTCTTTTTCACATCTCAAAAAGTGGTAATTATTTTAAGGGCAAAAGGTGTTCAATTGTCAAGTTTTAATGTTTTGTTTCCAGCAGCAGGATATATATTTAATCCATGATGCAGCATAATGGAAACAAACGGGAGAGATATTGTGCCTTTAACATACATTGCAACTGTTGTGACTTACAATGGTTGCACCTTTAACACACCTTGTAATTGGAGTGCCTTTAATACACCTTGTAATTGTTGGGCCTTTAACACAGGTCACTCACATTGCAATCTACGTAAATTCAAATTGTCTAGCTTTTCCGAATGTTTTGGAAGCAATTGTGGAACTGAAATTTTAAACCACTTAGTATGTTTATGCTTACATAGATCAAATGAAATTTTAAAGCACTTAGTATGTTCATGCTTACCTAGATCAAATGAAAGCTGAAAATATCCATTCGTCTGGACTAGACTCGAGTAAAACTCAACGGATACCACTGGACCGGAGAAAAAGGGAGTGCGGGGAGCAGAGTTGTTTCCCCTGTATCCTCCTGGGGGTGTAAGCTCTTCACTTCCATTTGCTGTGCTGTAAATCTTTAACATTGATGTCTATTTCATTATTTACGTAGAACATACACAGTATTTGTGTTTGTGATAAGAAATGTACTTTCGTATAATTTACATTACTGTAATATAACAGACATTAAGTTTATTTAGCGGTATTGAAGTTCAATTTACACTTTCTGATTGTACTGTAAAATCTACTTTTAGTTACATCATTGTGGTGTGTATACGCTATGTTTTAATGCATTAGTTTTACCTGACTACTGTAGTCTACATTACGTTAATTTACTGTAGTCTGTGTTACGTTTGCATTATTGAATTGAAGGCTGTTTATTGTACTTTCGTCTGCAATAAGGTTGCTTTATTTACTAGTCTAATAACTATTTTACGTATACTTCATTAAACCATGACCGTTTTGCACTTTTATGTGTAGTAGTGACGTTTACCCTATGTATACTTTACTGAATTGTTGTTGTCTACTGTAATGCCAGCGTCACTTAGTTAATAGGTTATGATTATTATTAATTAATTAATCATCCGTAACTAATAGCAAGTGATGAGAATCTTTATTTATGTTATTAATAATTCTCCAGCAGACAACATTCGTCTCTCACACTTGGCAGATATGCGGGCGTCATAAAAGCTTTCTCTCTTCCAAAACATTAACGACAAACATTTACCATCACACAATATTTCCGTAGGTGGAAAACTTCTTACTAAAGGAGAAGACAAATCCGTCGTTAATATATATTTAGCAAGCCCCCATCCATCCACTTTCTTCTCCAGCATATGGTTATTAATATGTGTAAGAAGGACAATAAAGTTATTAAATCAAAAATGAAATGTACATATAACAAATACAATTAAAAAAGATTACACCACACTTGACTAATTTTTATACTACACGGCCTTATATTCTGTCGTGGTTAAAGGGAAATAATTATCTAAATTTATTCCTCAATTTTTAAAAGTTATTGTTTCCCTTTGAGTCAGTCACAAGACATATTGTTATCACCTGTTGAATGAAAGTTTTGTATATAACATGCAAAGTCAGTGAGTTTGCGAGCTTGTATATTTTGTTTATGTATGTGTTGCATTTTAACTATAATGATTTATTTATCTATTTATTTCAACTAGTTAATTATGTTAGAGGTAAATAGGAATTGTACTTAATCATTTTATATTCTTAATGGGTAATTTTGAGATAGGAACTATAGTTATTTACATTTTTAGTGTAGTCGCGGTTTTTGACAGGTGAAAATGTGCCTAATAGTGTCTACCGACTTAAGGACTTTCTTTCTAGGCATGCTTTTGACGTGCACTGAATGTCAAACATTTGATGGATTGGTGGAATTTGACTGATATTTATAAACACTGAGATGCTCTTTTTCTGGCAGAGTGAGTGTGTGTGCAACTATAGCAGAGGTGCAAGATTGTTAACGTTTCCTCTGCACAATTGCCGGTTCAGATCTTTTCTGAATTTTAAGAATTTTAGTGAAAAGACCCTAAACATTTTTGCCGTTGTGTTGGACTCTTGACTGTTAGTGATTTGAATTTTTTACTATTCAGTCTATTTGTGATTCAGGTCAGCATGACCCCAAATCTTTTCTTTCAAATTGACCACACCACAGATGGCAGTTTTTCATCAGAGTCCCGACAGAACTGATGGGACAGTGTGACGATGTGTGACAAATTCTGTGTCATGACCTCGTGACCCAATTGCTCGTTTCAAAATTAAATTTTTGAACGGACCTTTGTTGAAATTCACCCGTGATACATCAGTATCGAGAGAAGCTTTCTAGCAAGGTCAGATTGTTGCATAACTTTAGGCCAGTGTCCAGCACCTTCGAGATCAACAACATACCACGTGAACGGTCACGTGATGCGTTCAATGCAGTTTCATAAAAAACGATCATAAGGCGCAAAAATACTCACTCACTTCCAGACCGGCAGACACACCAGGCAGCTTTAACATAGCTCCGTCCCGCCGCCATACCAGAGTCGAAGATGAACCCGCGCTAGAGCAGTAAAATCTACTTTTAAGAGGTAACAATAACACGTCTACTTCTTACAGTATCTATTGCATTTATTGATTGTATTTTGTAATTGAATTGATGTATGTATTTTGTGCAGCTTAGCGCTATTTTAGCCAAAGCACGTGTTTCGATGTAAAGGGACAAATCTAAAAGTTATTGTATATAAATTATTGTAACTTTTTCTTATCTTTAATTTATATAAATCATAAATTCCCTAGTGCCGCCAGTATGTCTGTGCACATGGTGAATTCTTCTTTGTAATTCAAATTGTTCTTGCATATAATTTTTCGTGTAAAATTGTAAAGCATTCATGCTTCATTTTGAATTAATCCTTTGTGTGAATTCTAATTTTTAATGCTGTAAATATTTGAGAATTCATACGTTCGTGTAATGTTATATGTAACACACACGTGGACCACAATGTATATTTAAATATAACCATATTTGAATTGTAAACGACACGATAGTCAAAGATTCTAAATTCAGAACCTTAAACAAAGAAGCATGTGCTTAGGTTTTGCGAATATAGACGCAAATAGTTACAGAGCCCAAATCCTTTGTTTCAGCCGGGTTCTTCTTATGTTATTCCTCTCTACCTTCGTACTTCTTGAGTCGTACACCGACTCGGGCGTCTTCATGACCCATACGTAAAAGTACATCGTGTTAACTACGGTTAACGATCGTCGCAAGTACATTAGCGATGCAGTAATTGAGTGGACATTGACTGTTATGCTATGCGGTACTGACGATGAGCCAAAGGATGTGGACCAGTTCTAACCAGTTGAACCCCACATGCGACCAAGAGTGTAGTTAAGTATATCTACTAGGGTCCAGAATCAAGTGACTATTTGGCAACAGAAAAGCAAATTCTCGTTAGAACTTTTAACCAGGACGGTAAATGAGAGAACAACGCTGTGTAGAATTAAGACGTCGTGTCGTAATTAATCGTTGCTGTTAATTGTTAAACTTATTAAATCTATTTCATTTTGTTAAGAACCTCTTTTTGTAGTAAATTGTATGCATATAGACCAAATGGGATTGGATGGGGGCTGTCTGAGCTAAACGAATGACGTAATGAATGCATATGAATCTAAGAGAGTTTTTAACGATTTCCAATCTAGCTAATGTACGCAAATTATCAGTTTCGTAAATCTGTGATCTAGACTACAAAGATGCATTTTTAATTTAGTCGAATGATGATTTGAGCAACCAGTCTGTTTAGGTTAAACGAGAGAGAATTAATTTAAATAGTAAATTAAAGTTCTATAATTTCCTAAGCAGGGTCTTTAAATAAATACTGGAAACGTAACAAGTGTGGCCTCGTCATGGGATTGATATGTATTAAATTGTAACATTTTTTATACATAGGGCGCATCATATCTTTAGGAAACGAACAACTGAGAATTGCCAATATTCTATTGATTCAGGATTGTTGAAATATTTATCTTGCTTTTGTTGTGACATGTGCATGTATTCTTTTGCAGAGTAGCGTGCATGTTAGTTAATGTTGATATATTTAAGCGTAGTTAAATATGTCATGTTAGCTATTGATGATTTATTTAGTATTGTGTTACTGGATATTTCATTGTGAGAAGTCGACGTGTTATACCGCCAGCTAGGAGAGTTACCGGTAGTAACAGACTTCGGACTATTATATTTAGGGTGCTAAGTATAATGTGTAATGTTGTATGGTCGGAGCCGTGACATTACGAAAGCCTTGGAGACAACAGATTGTAGCCAAGCAGGTGAACGTGTAACCAACGCGTAATTTATTTCGGAAGGTGTTCTGAATAAATTCAATAATTTTTGTAAGGTTGTAGCCTAAAAGTTATTGTGGGATAAAAGCGGAGTTTTATCGCCTACGGTTAGATACACAATCACGAGAGATATTTATTGTAGCCAGGCGCGCTAAATAAATAAGATGGATCTCGAACAGTTTGTTGAACATCTGAGAGAGAAACATGAACGAGAGATGGAACGGATAGAGATAGAAGATGATCACCTTACGACTTTGATAGATCTAAGGATCGATGAACGGATAGGGAGCTCACAGCTCATGGAGATTCTAAAACGCGAACACGGGATAGGCATATCACTAGAATATAGAGGTGAACAGCTACGTATTTTCGTCCTACTAGAACTCAATGAAAAAGAAATAGAACACAGGGAAGAAATTAGATCTTCAATAAGCTCACGAGCAAAACAGTTGTGTGATAAAGATTTCCGATTCAAAGGGGAAGGGGAGGCTGAAATGCGAGACCTAACGTTCGAAATTAGAAAGTTGAAGAAAGAGAGGCTAAGGCTTATAGAAAGGAAAGGAAGTCTAGAATTAGAATGGTTGTGGACAGAAATCAAAACAGAGTCTAAAATTGTTGGGAAAGGTGAGGGTACTGTTGACAAATTACGACAGGAAGGTCAGGCCGTGAACTTTGACTTGCCGAGGTCAAACGCCGCGAGCGTGGAGACTGACACACAGAAATTAGTCGCGCTACCGAACACAGCAGACGAATTAGACAGTTTGATTGAAAACAAAAACAAATGTTTTGACGAAACCATTACAGTTCAACTTGCTAACCAGTTTACAGGAACAGTTAGCGCACCAAAGCTTGATCTTGAAACAGAGACAAGAAAAGACACTGTTGTTAAGGACTTAATAACACGTGTAGAATTTGGACGAACACATACACCGCCGTGTACGTGTGACACCTTGTTTGACGGACTGAATGCGCATGATAAGATAGAGACAGATTCTATCGGTTGTGTACCGTTAAGGTGTGATGAAACTTCTAGCAACACATCGACTGAGTTTACTGACCGAACTGTTAGTTTAAGAGAGAATGTGCTCGCTACGAAGACTGACATCGGTAGATCTCGATCTCCGATGATTGACGTGAGTCATGACGTAATTTTAGAACACAAGATTATTGCGTTATGCGAGGTTTCGAGTGCTAACACATTGACAGCCAGGGAAACAGAAGTATTTGATCCAGATGACAGTATAGGTAGCATTACAGACGGAGACAATGTGCCTATGATAAGTTCATTTACTTCAGATGACATGACAGTTGTCAGAGCTGAGACAGAGTTCTTTTCCAAACGTGACATGGAAGAAGATATAGTCGAAAACTGTACAAGGACGAAATCTAGTATTTCTAACATAGGGATATTAGAGACGGTCGACGATAATGCATGTGTACTGACGTGTATGCACGCAGTTGTCAGAGACATGGCAGAACTGTCTGCAGATAAATCACTTAATGGACTTAGTGACGTAGACAGAAGCCACGGTACAGGGACTACCTTTATTGACTCACCTGTTGAGATAAAGGAATGTCGTGAGTACGTACCAAAAACTGAGACAAGTGGAAGTAAGGAGGAGGGGGTTTCATTAACTGATAGGTTCCTTGATTCACTAATGATAAGTACGGAGTGTTATCCTTGGTTGATAAAAGACACAGTACAAATGAGTGACAGAACTAGATCGATAGACAATGAAAACCGGAGTGACGGACTGATAACCAGAGTAGGTGGGGCATCAGGGCTGTTACTGACATCAGATGCAGAGAATTATGATAGAGGAAACAGTGGGAGTGTAGCCTACAACACACAGAGAGTAGACATAGCGATGTTATTCAGTGTATTAGAGACAGGTAACATTCACTGCCAGTTGGTGACTGAAACTGACAGAATTTCCATCATAGATTCTGACGATTTGATGAGGAGACATATTGAATTAACTGAGTCAGTGGAGACAGATTATGTTGGTTCAATAAACGGTATGGTCCAGGGGAGACAATCGATAACTCTTGGAGAGTTTAAGACAGAACCCTTGTTCATACAACCACAGGAATCTGACTTGCTAGCGAGTGAGTCTGACCACACAAGAGAATACTCGAGTGGAGAGTTAGACAATTCTAGAGTCACAAAAGAGACACAGACTTATGTTGTCAAGGAGAGAGACAAATTGACAGACATAACAGTCGAACACCTAGTTGTGAATGGGTTAAAACAGAAAACAACTAGTGGGACGAGGTATTTCACTTCAGTCTATGATAAGATCAGGAGAACGGAACCTCCAGATTTAGGGGAGAAGCTAATGTTGCAATTCAGGTACTTCAGAAAGACAGGTAGCCGCGACAGAGCACATTTGCGAACCTATGACGTTAGACTAGATGCGAAATGGACCCATAGTAGATCTGACGCCATTCCGACGAAAGACGTTGAGTGCATGCGAACTAGAAACGTTCAATGTGTACACAATGACGTAACTACAAATGCACGAAACACCAAGAGAGCAAATCTCCATTTGCGTGAGTTCAGTGACAAGGCTAAGAGCGATAGATTTGAAATTCAGACTTCGCATAGTCAAGGCCACAGTGACACTGACATGATACGAAACGTATCGAGAAGTTTGAAACTGTTAGATGGGGTAGAGACCAGTCATACAGAAACTGACACTACCAAAAACATTTTAAACTTGACAAGTACTTTGGGGAGTTTTGAAAGAGATAAAACACTTCAAGGACGTACTTACCGGACAAGAAATGGAAAGTCTAAACTTGACATGCAATATATCGCACCTCACAGTGACATTCTGACGAACAGAGTAAGAAAGAAAGAATACAGTTGTCATGCCGTAGACATGTTAACACACATGGGCGACGACGTGTATTGGGGTTGGGATAGAACTACGAAGATTGTGCTAGGCAGGATAGTGCAACAGTAGAAATAATGATTTGACACTTTCTTTGAATTTCATTATTTTCTTGTTGTACAGTAGTTGGTGGTTGTTATTGTAAATATGTTGGACATTTCATAAAAACTTGGGACTAGCTATAACACTGATTGAATTGTGTTAGTGTTGTAACTCTGAATATGACAGGTGGACTGATAGATAGTTCATTAGAGTTGGTAATTCATAAACTCTGATATTTGGTTGATACAGGAAATCAATATCTGGAACTTTTCATAACCTGCATATTGATAGTGTTGTTCATTGGAAGTCAATTTTTTGATCACACTATTGTTGGATACGTATTCAGTGGAATTAGTTGATGTTGGATTTCTATTCTGAATAATCTGATTAGATCGAACTAGGTTGTGTGTGAACTATTGATTATTGGGACAGATAGTGAGAATTTCAGAACATGTTATTCCATTGGATGGATGTCTATTCAATTAGACTGAACGTTTTTCTTAAATCATTTTTATTTGATTTTTTTCTTAAATCATTTTATTTGATTTTTTCTTAAATCATTTTTCTTTGATTTCTGAAGTGAGAAATATTGTATGAGAGTGCCGTTAATCTAGAGTTGATTTTTCCGTCACGTTACATTATTTCTGGTTATGTTGAAATTTTTTAATTGTAAATTTTTTCTTCATTTTGCACTTCTACATTTTATAACACATAATTTGTAGGAGGCATTTATCTTTTGGTAAGATAAACGCCTCAAAAGCAAGGGGGTGTGACGATGTGTGACAAATTCTGTGTCATGACCTCGTGACCCAATTGCTCGTTTCAAAATTAAATTTTTGAACGGACCTTTGTTGAAATTCACCCGTGATACATCAGTATCGAGAGAAGCTTTCTAGCAAGGTCAGATTGTTGCATAACTTTAGGCCAGTGTCCAGCACCTTCGAGATCAACAACATACCACGTGAACGGTCACGTGATGCGTTCAATGCAGTTTCATAAAAAACGATCATAAGGCGCAAAAATACTCACTCACTTCCAGACCGGCAGACACACCAGGCAGCTTTAACATAGCTCCGTCCCGCCGCCATACCAGAGTCGAAGATGAACCCGCGCTAGAGCAGTAAAATCTACTTTTAAGAGGTAACAATAACACGTCTACTTCTTACAGTATCTATTGCATTTATTGATTGTATTTTGTAATTGAATTGATGTATGTATTTTGTGCAGCTTAGCGCTATTTTAGCCAAAGCACGTGTTTCGATGTAAAGGGACAAATCTAAAAGTTATTGTATATAAATTATTGTAACTTTTTCTTATCTTTAATTTATATAAATCATAAATTCCCTAGTGCCGCCAGTATGTCTGTGCACATGGTGAATTCTTCTTTGTAATTCAAATTGTTCTTGCATATAATTTTTCGTGTAAAATTGTAAAGCATTCATGCTTCATTTTGAATTAATCCTTTGTGTGAATTCTAATTTTTAATGCTGTAAATATTTGAGAATTCATACGTTCGTGTAATGTTATATGTAACACACACGTGGACCACAATGTATATTTAAATATAACCATATTTGAATTGTAAACGACACGATAGTCAAAGATTCTAAATTCAGAACCTTAAACAAAGAAGCATGTGCTTAGGTTTTGCGAATATAGACGCAAATAGTTACAGAGCCCAAATCCTTTGTTTCAGCCGGGTTCTTCTTATGTTATTCCTCTCTACCTTCGTACTTCTTGAGTCGTACACCGACTCGGGCGTCTTCATGACCCATACGTAAAAGTACATCGTGTTAACTACGGTTAACGATCGTCGCAAGTACATTAGCGATGCAGTAATTGAGTGGACATTGACTGTTATGCTATGCGGTACTGACGATGAGCCAAAGGATGTGGACCAGTTCTAACCAGTTGAACCCCACATGCGACCAAGAGTGTAGTTAAGTATATCTACTAGGGTCCAGAATCAAGTGACTATTTGGCAACAGAAAAGCAAATTCTCGTTAGAACTTTTAACCAGGACGGTAAATGAGAGAACAACGCTGTGTAGAATTAAGACGTCGTGTCGTAATTAATCGTTGCTGTTAATTGTTAAACTTATTAAATCTATTTCATTTTGTTAAGAACCTCTTTTTGTAGTAAATTGTATGCATATAGACCAAATGGGATTGGATGGGGGCTGTCTGAGCTAAACGAATGACGTAATGAATGCATATGAATCTAAGAGAGTTTTTAACGATTTCCAATCTAGCTAATGTACGCAAATTATCAGTTTCGTAAATCTGTGATCTAGACTACAAAGATGCATTTTTAATTTAGTCGAATGATGATTTGAGCAACCAGTCTGTTTAGGTTAAACGAGAGAGAATTAATTTAAATAGTAAATTAAAGTTCTATAATTTCCTAAGCAGGGTCTTTAAATAAATACTGGAAACGTAACAGACAGATTCATGCTTGGAGATGACATTCATTATCACCACTTTCATTAAGCATCTGGTCATCATTTGTGGTTTTGTCATTCATCAACGTGAAATGCTTTCTACGTTCATCAACAGGAAAGACCACTCAGATTCCTCAACCTGCATGTATGTAAGGCCAACTGGGTTTTTCAACCTGTGGCGTGTATCTTCCGTCCTGATCAGGGGAGATCACTCTTCATGGTTTTGTTCTGGTCTTCACTGAGGAACATTGTGTTTCATTTTCCTCAGGGAAGTGTGTTTATATATCGATTCATCCATCATTTATGGACATATTCATCATATTCTTTTGGACAGTGTGTGAGTGTGTAAGTGTGTTCGTCAAGTTTCCTCAACTCTCAATTAACTGAGTAATAATTATTAATAATTAATTTAGTTAGTATCGCAATTTATAGATAGGTAGGTGGTTTAAATTATTGTTCTTGTTAAGACATTTGACCACTGACATTTTGGTCTAGATAACATTTTTGTCAATTGTTTGTTTATTGATATTTATGGGTTTTCACCTGGAGACAATTTTATTGTATGCCATAGTTTTTTTTAATTTTATTTTTCATTTATTGTTTTCATTGCTCTGGTCTAGTGTATTGTGCAATAATTCACATTGCCTTTGTTTAATTTCACGGCAATGTGCATTAGTTTTACTGTATTGTACAATAATTCACATTGCCTTTGTTTAATTTCACGGCAATGTGTATTAGTTTTACTGTATTGTACAATAATTCACATTGCCTTTGTTTAATTTCACGGCAGTGTGCATTAGTTTTACTGTATTGTACAATAATTCACATTGCCTTTGTTTAATTTCACGGCAGTGTGCATTAGTTTTGCTGTAGCTTGTACAATAATTCACGTTACGTATGCAATCCAGTGTTCATCACTTTACTACATTTTACTATTATAATCAAAATTATTTTACATGCATAACAGAGGTCATCGCTTTACTTTGTCTAATCGCAGGATAGTGCACATTAGTGCTATAGTCCACATAACTTTTGTTTAATTGCAGGATAGTGCACATTAGTGCTGTAGTCCACATAACTTTTGTTTAATTGCAGGATAGTGTACATTATTGCTGTAGTCCACATAACTTTTGTTTAATTGCAGGATAGTGTACATTATTGCTGTAGTCCACATAACTTTTGTTTAATTGCAGGATAGTGTACATTAGTGCTGTAGTCCACATAACTTTTGTTTAATTGCAGGATAGTGTACATTAGTGCTGTAGTCCACATAACTTTTGTTTAATTGCAGGATAGTGTACTTTAGTGCTGTAGTCCACATAACGTTTGTTTAATTGCAGGACACTACATTAGTTTTACTGTATTTCACTATGGTCCATATAACTTTTTATATAATGTTACCTTGACATAATCTTTACTGTCGGATAGATAAAAATTCGGAAACATCAGCTGAAAGCCACGCGAAGCAACATCTGGCGCCCGGATGACGTAGCGACACGTGACAGACGGTGGGTACTGGTTTTTATTTTGGAATGCAGGTGGGACAATGAACCCGTTCCTTTGTGTCACGTCCACTACACAGCCTATGAACAAAAGCAGTGTGGACATATAACTGGTTTTTCCTTCAAGATATATTTATATTTTAACAAAAATTAAATAAATACATTTTATTAATTTAAAAAACATTGAAAGAAATGTAATTAAAAATAAATAAAAATGGCATAATTAAACAATTACCATATTTGTGTTCAGAGATTTAGGTTTAGGAAATGATGTTTTGTTTGAAATAATAGCAATTGCCTGCACACAAATTTACTACTATAATAACAGGTATATGCATTTTGAAATTAGCATCTGTTGTTGTGTTGGCGCCATGAATTATAAAACAAACCAAAGAAAAACAGTTCCACGATAGTGAAATGGTTAATATTTATTAGAAACTAAACTATCTAACTTCTATGGGTTAATGTCACGAAGAATGTTAATCTTATCAATTAACAGGTGATTACGAGTCCATAATCGAAACCACAATATGCAGGTAAGTGTTAGAAACACACCCCTCAAAAACATTTAACTCCCTTCTTGATTGGTCTGTTTGGAAAGATTCCAAAATGAGGCTGATGGTACGTGTGTACGAATGCATTGTGTGCGTGTGTGAATGTGCAATCATATGAATCGAATACTATCACTCTCTAGAGTGTATCCTTTAGGTGTCACACTTTCGCAGACTTTACTATTATCACACTCACATTACAAATACATCCGCCATTCTATTTCTAGCATATAAAAGGGCGACAACGCCAGTGATATATCTTACTCACATTACAAATACATCCGCCATTCTATTTCTAGCATATAAAAGGACGACAACGCCAGTGATATATCTTACTCACATTACAAATACATCCGCCATTCTATTTCTAGCATATAAAAGGACGACAACGCCAGTGATATATCTTACTCACATTACAAATACATCCGCCATTCTATTTCTAGCATATAAAAGGGCGACAACGCCAGTGATATATCTTACTCACATTACAAATACATCCGCCATTCTATTTCTAGCATATAAAAGGGCGACAACGCCAGTGATATATCTTACTCACATTACAAATACATCCGTCGTTCTGCTTCTATTTTTTTAACAAACAAATGGCGAGAATATCAACACTACAAACACATTCCTCATTCCACTTTTAACTTTAAGCACCAAAATGGCGACACTACCACTGTAAACAAGAATATAAGGTTATACACGCAGTGGAATTAAACAACGGAACACGCGTAATGTAATTACTTAAAGAAATATCGGAGAACTGTTGTTGGTTGCCTGTATTGTTGAATTTTTCCCAAAATGATATGCAGAGATGCAGATGATTTTCTACAGACTTTGAGACTCCTGGAGTACTTTCACTAGAGTTCCAACAGTCTTCGTTTTTTTCTTCTTCCTAATATTGTGGGGTTTTGTATTTTCTTTTTACCATCAAATCAGTTTCTGTTTGATGGTCTGCGTATTTTCTTTCTACAGTCAGCCAGAGAAGGTACACACACGGGCAGGGCCTTTCTACCGAAAGAGAGGATTGTAAATCATTTGAAGGGCTCACAACACACCCACATTTGTTACCTATCAGCAAGCAACTGACTTTGGACACCTATATAAACTGAAAGGTGGGATGTGTCGACGCAGAAGCACCGGCTCCTGAAATGGTGCAATTCTTTCATCATGGACCCTCAAATAAAGACATATCAGAACTCATTACAACTTCAACAGAAAATACTGCACACAAACTTCAGGATATCCACTCATCACAAGTGCAGATATTATTCAGATGGAACAGCACAACATACAAAATCAACTCAACGGGACAACACAGAAACCAAAGCAAAGAAACACAGACAACCACTATCAAAAATATAATCAAGTTCATTAGCATAATTAATATTATTAATGTTAGTGTGAAAAGCAGAATTATTAGAATTAAAATTTGTAGTAGACAATTAATTGTCATTAATCTTGTTGACTGTAGATATAGCAGGAAAATTAATAAGCAATAAAGAAGCAATTATTAAACGTGAGAGAACTGAGACCCAAACATATATTGCGGAGAACAGTTGATCCCATTAATGTCCATCATGTAATAATTTATTTATATAGTGTGTCACTCGTGTCTTGAAGGAAAAAGGAAGATTTGTTAATAAGCTGATATGTACGTGTCTTGGTTCCTGATATTAGCAGAAAGATTTCAGCAGTATCTTTAGTTTGCTATTATTTCCATTTTATTTATTTCGTTATCTCCAGATTTTCCATGCGTTTTATTGTAAATCTCACCTTTCTTCACTCTTGCCCGGAATCTCCCCTGAAAGTTGTCGGCCCTGATCAGGAAGGAGTAGTTGCCCGTACGGGACACGTAGGTCGCTGGATAGGAAATGGGATTGGTCACTGGACTCAACGTGTCTGAGTCGTACACAAAACCTGACAGCAAGTCGTTCTCCAAGACCTGTGGAATGAAATATAGGGCACACAACAATTTTGTCACAAATTTCCTTTAAGTGGGGCGGGTTGATTTTGTCCTGTTAACATATAAGTTTGTACCATATTTCTTATAGGTATTGAAAACGTTATTTCTTTTATTTAAATTAAATTAGAATGTATGATGTTTCGACGTAGAAAGAATCAAACTAAAAGAGTACTGATTATTAGTATAAATATGTTATTTCTCAAACCGATTTAAACCAATGCTTGGAATTCTAACCCATTCCATTATAATATATGTTTCCACAAAATAAATTTTCATATTAGCTGGCCGATCTAAAAGCAAAACAATGTATGTTTCTGGAAAGTAATGAGGTGATTCAACTGTTTTTCAGCACTGGTCCCAATGCCAACTTTGTCCGACAACGATCTGATGACAAATTATCTAATGCTGAATCACACTGCCTCTATCCGTGCTCGCTCTCACCAACAAGTTATCCAAATAAAATATTTGAAGATAATTAAGGTATTGCAATGGTTACGTTATGTTCTGGTTGACTATCGTATTGTTATTATTAAGTAATAAACATAAGGGTTTCAGTCTTCAGTGCCAACACGTAACGTGTTCCAAAGTGCGGATTTCCCAATCACACTCGAGTAACGTTCGTGTCATGGACAGCGAACGGGGTCAGAAAGGGACACATTTACATTTTCTGACTTCATCATTATGTCACAACTATCTCCTCAAAATGTATAGGCATTATTATTCAGCAGACTCTGACGAGAGCCATCGGTTGGTGGGTGACAGACGAAAGATAGTTTGTTATCAAACATACCTCCATGGTAACTAGGGAACCATCAAATATACCTCCATGATAACTAGGGAACCATCATAAACATACTTCCATGGTATCTAGGGAACCATCATAAACATACCTCCATGGTAACTAAGGAACCATCATCAGACGACACCGAGAATTGCCGGATAAACACGGACGGACGGACTGCTTCCTGGTAATAGGGTGAAAACAGTTCGGTCCAATTGTCCGAGGCGACCACTGAACGTACTCTTGGTGATAATTCTGGATCTGATGACATGCAAATTATATAAAAGTAAATGCAGGTATATTCCACAGAGGTCAAATGGCGTACGTAAAGGTCAGTAAGAATGAGGCGGGTTCTTTTGAATGAATGAATGATAGATATCATTAGGTAAGACACCTCAAGCAATGAACACATACGTATTTTTAGAAAAAATTCTAAAACAAAATTGGTTGGCAAAAGCGAACGAGAATCTAGACACAGATGAGGGAAAAGATGTAGGTGATAAAAACCATAGATGGAATGGGACAACAATGATAACTGTGATGCTGCAATAAAATGTACGACATTCAACAGATATTAAGCAAAACAGAACAAATTCGATTAATCAGTAACCATTCTATATGTGTATTGAAATATGCCTGCAGATTGAAAACACTGCTTAATCGTGCTACAGTATATGACGTACAACAAAGATTAAGCAAAATAGAACAAAAGCTGATGAATCGTTACCTAAACGTATAGTTGCGTTAAGTTCTGCCTGTAGATTGAAAACACTGCTTGATCTTTCTAAAATTAGAAAGTGGTTAATGCTGTAGTATGTCTGCTTGCCCTTTACACCGGTGAGCTGATACAAGAGCTTGCTGGTGGTCAGTGTCGGACCACCGCTAAGAATCTCCAGGTAGTCGATGTCGCTTTCAAACGTCATCATTTCGATCTAGTGGACAAAACATGATCACATTATCTTTGGGAATGTTATATCACAAAGTGGGAAATCTATTTTTGGAGAATGGACAGCAGTACTCTTCGATACAATGATATCATCTATGGTAATTATTATTCACTTGCACAAAGACAAAATATAAAGAAATGTAATGTCTCAAGACTTTGAAATGTATAATGAAAGATCCTAAACAAATGACATACAATTAGATAAAATGGTAATAATTACTTGTTGTACGCAAACTTCATAGTTGTACATAGATATTTTAATTAATGCTATAACATTTTATATAAATAGTTAGAAGTTAGTTACTGTGAAAACTATTTTTATTATGCTTTCTAGCGTTAAGCCAACTAATACAAATAACTCAGACTCATACACTTCAGTCGCTATGTTAAAAATAGATCACCACACTCCTACACAATAAAAACAAACCACTCTTCTACACACTCCTGAATATGTCAAACAGTGTTTGTCACAGTGATGTCTGTTACAGTGATGTACACTCCTGAATATGTCAAACAATGATTGTCACAGTGATGTCTGTTACAGTGATGTACACACCTGAATATGTCAAACAATGATTGTCAGAGTGATATCTGTTACAGTGATGTTTCTCATAAACAACTGCCATAGTGTATGTCTATGAACGAGAATAGAATGTCATAGTAATATCTCTCATAGAGGAAAGTAACTATGTTTGTCAGTTATGTTACCGTTATACTGAGCGGCTCCTTTCTACTCCCGACGAATGCTCCTAGACACGTCCGTCCGTCGTAAAGGCTCTGAGACACATTTATTTGTAAAGGTGTGTCTGTCACATTAATAGGTGATGCACCACATCCTACAAATAACAACAAGCAAAACATTTCATTTCGGTCGTATGAACGCGTAAATAAATAAATACAGTAGATAAAAGACATATACAAACACACACACACAAACGAACGGACAGACAGAGATAGATCAAATTAGATTAGAGATTGGATTGGATTGGAATGGATTGAGATTGGATTGAATTTGGTTGAGATTAAGTTGAGATTGAGGTTGAGGCTGAAGCTGAGGCTGATGTTGAATTTTGAAGTTGAGGTTTAGGTTCAGACAGACAAGATAGATAGTTAGATAGATAGAGAGATAGACAGATAGATAGATAGATAGATATATATAGACAGATAGATAGATATATAGATGCTCCATGTATCTTGGAAAATGGTAGGCGGATGACTCAAGAATATCAAATATGTCGTTAAAGTGTTATAGGCCTTGTGCACTACAACTGGAATAACATGAAGACGAGCCACTGAAAGAAGCAGTAAAGATGAGTGGATTATGCCACCCAACCCCATCCTCCAAAGAACAGACATAGAAACATAGGAAGAAAACAACAAAAATAGGCATTAGCAAATACTTAGAGCCCAAACCTCTTTATAGCCATAACGTGCGACAAGCTGATGAAACCTCAACAAAACAACCAATATCCAGAAGGTTAAAAATGGGATTTGAAAGCGCTGGGTTTGAAAAAAGAAATAGAAGCATCAGTAGCAAGGCGCTATCAAGCTCTAAACACGAAACCACACAAAACAAAAATCATGAATATCGCAAAGAATTCCAAATGCAGAATCAGCAAAAACATAGATGAAACAACAAAAAATATAATATATTGTGTCAGTTTCTGGTTGCAAAAGAATACACCAAAAAGACACAATGAAATGGCAAACTCATACATAGAAATATATGCTGAATCTAAAGAGTGAAAACTCCAGATACATCATGCACGGAACAACCACAAGCAGTCGCCCAGACGAAGTCCCACAGTATTTTTGAACAGATCAAGTGATTGCTGTGCGAAGACCAGATATTGCACTTCTCTAAAAGAACAGCACCAATCATTGATGTCGCTATTCCAAGTGAGAGAAACATAAAACAAAATTGAGAATGCAGAGACAAAAGCCAGGATCTCATAGGAAATCAAGAGACTGTGAAATGTAAAAACAGAAACGATGCGTGTAGTGACAAGAGCCATGTGGAAAATAACATTTGAGTTAGAAGTCTGAATAAACTACACGGAACCACTATTAAAAGCAGCGGTCTTTGGAAGGGTCCACATCCTCAGTAAAGTCTTGGATCTTTCAGAATCATGGTACGATTCTGATACCTTGGTTCGCAGCCGATAGTTAACATAATCGTAAAAATGGCCGAATAATAATAATTATTGAAATCAGTAGTGTTATTTGAAGGTTCATTCACCTTTGTTCCAAAGAATATATACATACAGAGTGTTCGAAAAAGAATGGAAGAGTTTAAAACCTCACAACTCATTAATACTGGATTTAGTGCCTTAATGTTTTCATCAGAATGAAAGGGAAGAGATGGGGTTATTACGAGAACGACTATGTATCTCGATGTGAGTGCCAAAGACATGAGTGCCATTCCACACACAACAAAGTCATGAGTGACATTCCACATACACCAAAGCGACGGTCCAATCCTTTCTGGCATGGACGTTGCTCCTGCTATAATGAATTTCTGTTGTAGAGGATGCAGCAAAATCTTCTTGCATATAAATCTGTACTTTTTAAAGTCTTTCCCTTCGTTTTAAAGTAAAACAGTAAGTAAAGACACTCCATCCATTGTTGACTGAGTTTAACATTTTGAAATTGTTGCGTTCTTTTATGTACATTTTGCTTGAACGTGCTTACGTATTAATATATATCTATTTATGTATTTACTCTGTTAACACGTCATATTTCTATATTATATAAGTATATATCTATTTATGTATTTATATCATTATTCTCTTAACACATCATCTTTCTATATTATATATTACATAGCACTCGTTCGAAAGTCTGACATATTCCGGCAATCGGAAAACCAGTTCAGTCTAATTTACAGTAATAACTAGTGAAATTCTATCTGCAGTCAAATCTAAGTGGTATTCGATTGCATGACGTTACCTCCCCTTGCCGTTCAGTACCAAGCGTGCAACGGAGTAAAGACAGGAAAAGTGAATGCACGTGGAGACACTCAAAAATTATTTGTGATAAAATGTAGACTATTTTTAGCAATAAAAGACAAACCACTTGGACAGTAGATCTCGTCACTGTGGTCAGGGCAGTCGTAGACACCGTCACATTTCCAGGAACTGTTTAAACACTGGGATCCGTCCATACAACGAAATTTACCTGGGACAGAAACAATATGTTTTCATGTAACTTTCCATACTTTGAAATGTACCTGGGACAGAAATAACGTTTTAATGTAACTTTCTATATTTAATGTAATATTTAAAAAGTTTGAAAAAGTATACATTTTACTTTAAAGAGCTATAACTACATCAACACACACACACACGCACATACACAACTTTTATTTCGGTCCCAGTTTGTCCGGAATTTAAGAGGCCTGCTTACTTTTTATTCAATTATGTAGGGATGATATACGGCAACATAAATGAGGTGTAGTATTAATATTGAACATATTTACATAAACTTACAACTGGGCATGAGATAATGCAATATATGATAACTATGCAATGGGTGTTTAAGTGTTTCGTGACGTTTCAAAGGCCAACATCTCATAAACATCCTGATGTTTAAAATGCCAACTTATCAAACAGTCTGACGTTTCAAAGGCCAACAACTCCTCAATATCTTGGTGTTTCAAAGGCCGATAACTAATGAACATCCTGGTGTTTCAAAAGTGGACAACTAATCAACAGCCTGATGTTTCAAAGGCCGACAACTCATAAACATACTGATGTTTCACTCCAACATGGACAAACGATACCATGCTGTCCTGAACATAAATTTTCAAACACATACTTGTTTCTACGAAAGTGACCAACTCGTAATTTTGGTGAGATTTTTTCTACAAGACGGTACACAATAATTAATATATTGAGTTACGATACAAAGGCGTACAAAATAATTAATACATTGAATTATGATAATCAATACATTGAGTTACGATACAAAGGCGTACACAATAATTAATACATTGAGTTACGATACAAAGGCATACAAAATAATTAATACATTGAGTTATGATACATGGCCTGGATTTTGAGAATTATTGACGAGTGACGAGGAAAGTTTAAACAAAATTTAACGAGTATGATGAGTGTTAAGGAAAAGTTAACTAACTCTTTCTGTGTATGCAACAGACACAATTAAGAAAAAACCACTAATAAGTTAAATGAGAAATGTTAAGTACACTTCTTTTGCATCAGCGAATGTTTTCTTTGTATTGGCAGTGGATGCAAAGATATTAATATTATATTTATTTTAACCTGACTTTTACGAAGATACAATGCTCACCAAACCGTTTTGCACTCGTTAACGTGTCAATAAACAATATATCAAATGTAAGCAATGTACACCTGTCTTCAGTATTACTCCTGCCAAAATGACTCACTTCTCAGAGTGAACGTCAATATGTTTTTCTTTCTTTCCACCCAATAATAGTACGTGTCTGTTTTTACACATTTAATAGCATATATTTAGACAAATTAAAAAGCGCATGCTCTCTGTACATCAATTGTTGCATTCATATATATCAACAGATCTTACAAGGTAGAATGACAGATATTTAATAATGTGCGATGTATTTCTAATTGGTATCTTTAATAATGTGCGATGTATTTCTAATTGGTATATTTAATAATGTGCGATGTATTGCTAATTGGTATATTTAATAATGTGCGATGTATTGCTAATTGGTATATTTAATAATGTGCGATGTATTGCTAATTGGTATATTTAATAATGTGCGATGTATTGCTAATTGGTATATTTAATGCGCTGTGCGTAGTGCTTTGCCAATATGTATAATTAATGTGCTGTTTGTACAGTATATTTCTCTGAATTATTATTGTCTAATGATATTTATGATTTCAGAGTGAACGGAACAGTGTCTTATTTAAAAAAAAATGTTTACCTTGTGGACAGGCAGGAGTCTTGCAAACAAACGGCAGCATCACTTGCGGATTCTGTATTTTCCAGCGCCCCTGTGGTACAGTGGCCGCAATGTATCTTACTGTGTCCTTAGACAGAATGCTCGGTTCACCCACATCCCAAAACCCGCTACAAGCTGCTTCGCCATCTGAAGCTTAAAAAGAGAATGACCATCATCCCAAAACCCACTACAAGCTGCTTCGCCATCTGAAGCTTAAAAAGAGAATGACCATCATCCCAAAACCCGCTACAAACTGCTTCGCCATCTTTTGCTTAAAAAGAGAATGACATCATCCCCAAATCTTCTAGCAGCTGCTTCTTTGTAGCTTAATAAGCTACAAATGGAGAAGCATCCTGTAGCGGGTTTGGGGATTACGTCATTCTCTTTTTAGTTCGTTTACTGACAGCGGGTTAAAAAGAGCATGACGTCATCCCAAAACCTGCTACAAGCTGCTTCTCCAATCTTAGCTTAAAAAGAGAATGACAGTCATCCCCAAACCCGCTTTAAGCTGCTTCACTGTCTGTATCTTAAAAAGAGAATGACAGTCATCTCCAACACGCTTTAAGCTGCTTCACTGTCTGTATCTTAAAAAGAGAATGACAGTCATCCCCAAACCCGCTTTAAGCTGCTTCACCATCAGTAGCTTAAAAAGAGAATGGAATACTCACTGGCTTCATGTTCATATAAACACAATTAAGCAACTTCTTCGAAATAATATAACTGCAGTAACATTCAAACTGATTTGTAATAGATGTAGTTTTAAGTTATTATATACGAAAATTAAAGTCTTGCATCTGGTGCTCTAAGGAGGGGTGGGGTGGGGTGGAGTAGGTGGTGATGGTTCGACTTGAAAAGGAATACCAGAAAATAACATTTATTTACTGCACATTTCTTTTATAAACATTATATCATAACATGTATATGTGTTGTTTATAATATACTGTGGTGGAGTAAATTTACCTATCCCTATTTTTAAACATTTGTTAAATGGTTATATAATTTGTTAAATTAGAGTAATCCGACCTTGGGCACTCATTATGATGGTGTTTTTGTTGGAGTAAATACTCGAGTTGAGAATATGCTTGAAATTGCTGATGTAATGCAATCTAATTCCAAATGGGTGAGTAGTTTTTATTATCCAATGGTTATGATTTACGAGAACGAGACCAGCAAATGGGCTGAAATATAAAAGTTTACCTGCTGTAGAGGAATCTATTGTCTAATCACCTGAAATTGGGGTGGCATAGAAGTCCGGTCCTGAAAGGCAGCCGTTAGCTTGATATTGAGTTAACTGACTAGTTGAGAGAGAATGGACTTATATATATTTTGTGCATTTTTGCTATTGATATGTTATACTTGTGTTGTACGTAGAGATGTATTATGAGTAGACTGTTATTTCTACAAATGTTTGAACTATGATGCTTATGTTAGCATGCTAACACTTGACATTGTTTTGATATGATGTATTGATTAAGCAGTGTGCATGTATCGGGATAAATATTGTTAAAAGAAAATTTTAAGTTGAGACTGGAATGTAAGACAAAATGGGGTTATAAAGTGATAAAAAGAACTTAGCATTGCTCCAAGATTATATTTTTCATGACAAGCAGCCTTTCATGTGTGTATCATTTGAACCTCCTGATCTGCTAGTTATGAACCTCTATGACTGTGGTAGACGCAGGGAGCCTTTACTATGATGTGTAAATGTGAGAAAACACTACAGTCTTTGGTGTATGGTGACAGAATATGCTGAGTACATGAGCAATTTCTGGTGCAGAGAAATTGCTGGAAATTGCTACAATTATTGTTCTGCTTGAAGGAGATGACACAGCAAAAGGGAGAGCTAAAGGTTAGCTTGAGAGAATAAATAGCGGAACAGTGTTTTCAACGTGTGCAGAGAGAGACACATGGAGTTGATGGGGACAATCACTTATGACATTGTTGCAAAAGCATGTGAAAGACTATAGAGTCAGTGCTTATTTCAGGTTATGTAAACAGACTATTATTGCTTATCACTGATAACTCAATTTCTGTTCTCTGATAAGAACTATCCTGCGATATGTATAGACATTAACGTCGAATTGTTTTTTAGGATATAGACTGCTTAAAACAAAGAAATTATCCAGAAATATTCATGTCAAGTAATCTTTTTCATTGTATTTGTCACATGCATATTTGATTGTTGATTTAATTAATTTATTGTTAAATTTATTGACCTTACGCATATTGATAACCTTATGTTGGAGACGTAAGTGGGTGGATTGGGGCTCGCTAAATATAGATTAAAGACGGATTTGTCTTCTCCTTTAATAAGACGTTTCCACCTATGGAAACATTGTGTAACAGTAAATGTTGTCTTTAATGTTGAGGAAGAGAGGGAACGTTTACAGCACCACGTGAGAGAGACGAGTGGTTCTGCTGGAAATTTATTAATAATATTAATTAAGATTCTGATCACTTGTAATTAGTTAAGGACAATTAATTAAATAATTCATAATAATCATAATCATTAACTAAGTGGCGTTGGCATCACAAATACGTTGATATGCTTTTTTAAAAAAATAGTTAACTGCATTCATATGTCACAACTAAAGACTAACATTTAAATTTATAAAATAAGTTTTCAAGATTGTTATCTCATCTTATGTATTTTAATACATTGTCACCCAGTTTATGTCCCGTGTACATCATGTGTTTTATGTCCCTTGTACAGCATATCTCTTATTTTCTTTATAGATCTGAGTGAATGATGTGTCTTACTGTCAAAATAACTCAGTCTCTTGTGACGACCTACTTATAAACACAACGACCGATTCAGAAGAAATGTCCTGTTATATGAAGTTATACTGCCATACCACTCAAGATATTTCTAATCCAGTAAATGCTATTATAATTATGTATACTACCATACCATTTAAAATATTTCTAATCCACTACAAAATGTTACAGAAATATGTGCTACCACACTGATTAATCAGTCCAGTGCAAATGTCGTTACATAAATGTATAATGCCATACCATTTAAGATATTTCCAATCCAGTACAATGTCCAGGACGAGTTGAACTGCTGAACAAGTTGGCCAACCGTTTTCGTCTCCACTTCATCCAGAACGTTAACCAAGTCAGAGCCATAACTAAAAGAATACATGAATATAGAACCCATTACTATAACTGTAAGAATACATTAATACAGTACCCATAACTGTATGAATATATTAATATAGAACCCATAATTGTACGAATACGTTAAATACAGAGTCATAAGTATTACAGTACATTAATACAAGCCTATAACTGTAAGAATATATTATTACAGAATCCATAATGTAAGAATACTTTAATGCAGAGCCATAAGTGTAAGAATGCATTAATACGAGAGCCCATAACTGTAAGAATACATATTTATGAATGCATACTTTTGTCTCTGAAATTTTATTAAACTTCACAGTGTAATTAGAACTGATTATTTCCCCTAGAATATATGAATACTATTGCATAGCACTAAGTGGAATTTTATGAATCTTAACAGTGTTACTAGAACGGATTATTTCCCCTAGAATATAATCATATTAATGCATAGCATGGGGAATGAGGAATTTTACTATTACAACATATTTGTCCTCCACAAATGCATCACGCTTGCTACAGTAAATAATTGGTTTCACCCCTTCACCCTTCTTTCTCTGGCCCTCTTTTTATTTCAGTTTTTGTTACTCCATTGTTAAAAGTCTAAACCTAATGTAATAATATGTAAAGTTATTCTCTAATCAGAGCCTTTTCCCCTTTGCCCTGTCTTTCTCTCTCCATCACCCCAAATTTTAGAATAGATGAGAGAGAGAGAGAGAGAGAGAGAGAGAGAGAGAGAGAGAGAGAGAGAGAGAGAGAGAGAGAGGAAAAGAGAGAGACTGACAAATTCACGTCCTCAACCACTCTTTCCTTTTTCTTCCAACGTGTGTCTAGGAACTGAAATTTAAAAGCTGAATGCATTAGCACCACCATCTATCGTTTTCACTCAGAAATAATACTGGCTACTAATAATTTACCTTAAATAATTTCTTTGAAGAACAACATAAAATGTTTGCAAGTTTGTATGGATTTCAGAAATGTTATGTTTAATATTCAAAGCCTTCTCTGAGCAATATTTCCGTATTATTATATATTGCATGCATTTTCCCCAACTTGAATATTTCAACCTTGACTAATTATATATTGTATATGTACTGTAGAACTGGATGTTGCCATTGAGTGGATAGCTGTTAATTATATGTGCAATTAATGTCTAGAAATTTGATCATCTGAATATTATATATACTTATACTGACTTTAAGTAAACCGTTATTTCTCTGTAGGAAAGAGGCACTCACATTTTGCAAAGATTCTGACTGTCTTGAAAAGTCATAGTTTCTGGCACAATCATATAGCAGTCTGGAGCCTTGATGGTCCATCCTTAGAAATGAAACATGCAACAGTTAAAATACTTGTAATATATTATTTATAGTAATCCTAAACATAAAATGCTGTAAGCACGTCGTGTTTTGTTTATAACAATGTAGCATCATATGTATCATAGGGATCTACTTTTGGTAAATGGAAAACATAGAATACTCAGCAATAATACTCGCCAAGAGAGGATGAAATAACATATCTGTTACGTGTACATGACACTCCGGGCAGGACATTAGAACCATCCCATATCGTTTGCACGATATGCTATAGATGAGTTCAGAATTAGGACTAACAAAGGTTGCTTAGGAGTGTTCAACTTTCGTACTTCATTTTACTTTCTTCACCTCAAACTCGAAATGACATTACGTTTCTCTTTTCACTTCACACAATACTGCCATCACTTTCCTCTCTTCACCTCAAACAAAACTGCCATAACTCTTTTTTCTTCACTTCAAAACACATTGCCATAATTCTTCTTTCTTTACTTCAGTCACTCTTTTCTATTCACCTCTAGCTATAAGCCGACATTTCAATCTCATGACGTCATCCAAACATTACGTACCTTCAGGACATTCGAATGTAATGTTGCCTAGTGTCTCTGTAACACAGGTGACAGGGTATACACACTGGAAAAAATAGAAATTAATCGTATTGACATTTTTATACGGATATACACACTGGAAAAAATATAAATTATTCGTATTGACATTTTTATACGCGCTGCAATAATGTCTCACTAGTTCGTGTAGTTTTAGAAAATCAGTAACTAAACATAAGGAAATGCGTTATTTAATCTAATATTAAGAGTATTTCATTTTGGTGACAGTAACTAATTAGAGAAAGCCAAATTTACTATATTTCCATTTTGTACAGTTATCCTACTGTGTCCAATGTACAGTTATGCTACTGTGCCCAATGTACAGTTATGCTACTGTGCCCAATGTACAGTTATGCTACTGTGTCCAATGTACAGTTATCTTACCTTGCCCAATGTACAGTTCGAGGTCCAGATGTCGTCTTTTGTATGAAACTGTTTGTGGTCTGTTCGTTATACAATTTATTTACCACTGACCATTCCCTCTTTTAATCTCTTCTTGACATAAATTATCTGCAAAACTCCTTCCCCCCGTCACGAACACACACAGATGTCATTTAAAATGTATTGCTCTCATTCACATTACAATAGGAAATTAATTAATGTCTAACAAGCGTTTGGTTCTTAAAGATCTTAGCGAGTAAATATTACTTTTCCTTTGGCTTTAACCAAATGTTTAATATATTTAATCGTTTTCCTTTAGTGCATTTAGTGTGATTACACTGCGTTTTCTTTAGTGCATTTAGTTGTGATTACACTGCGTTTTCTTTAGTGCATTTAGTGTGATTACACTGCGTTTTCTTTAGTGCATTTAGTGTGATTACACTGCGTTTTCTTTAGTGCATTTAGTGTGATTACACTGCGTTTTCTTTAGTGCATTTAGTGTGATTACACTGCGTTTTCTTTAGTGCATTTAGTGTGATTACACTGCTTTTCCTTTAGTGCATTTAGTGTGATTACACTGCTTTTCCTTTAGTGCATTTAGTGTGATTACACTGCTTTTCCTTTAGTGCATTTAGTGTGATTACACTGCTTTGTATTCATTTCCGTGCGTTGCGAGTCAAATGTCAAAACTAATTTAAATGACACACAAACTATATATGTTTCTCCTTGTCACACGACGCTTGTAAAGTTTAGTTAAAACAATTACAACATGAAATCTCATTGTAACATTCTACATTACACACGATCTAGCACTTACATTCACGCGCATTTCAATTTATTGCGTCCTTCACACTGCTTTAGTTTACTTTCACTTTCAAGTGTATATTAGTTTAATACACATTACCTAGTACTCAGTATAACAGTATTCAGGTATAATCCAATTTAATACAATATACGATGTAACAATCACAGTCAGGTGTGATTTAATTTAATGCGTCCAAAGTAGCATTCGTATAACACTCGGTCAAGTGCTTTCCAATTTAACGTCCTATAAAACAAGTGTATTTCAATTAATGTGTACTATAAAAGTCTCATTTTTTAACAGACAAGAGCATTTCGGTGTAATAGACAAGTGTATTTCAATCAATACGTCCTAACAAGACTCGAAATAACACTCAGTTAAGTGCATTTCTTTTCATACGTCCTAAGACGACTCGATATAATAACACATAGTTAAGTGTATATTTCTGGTCATACGTCCTAACAAGACGCGATAAAACACTCAGTTATGTGTTTTTTCTGGTCATACGTCCTAACAAGACTCGATATAATAACACTAACTTAAGTGCATTTCTTGTCATATGTCCTAACAAGACTCGATATAATACTCAGTTGAGTGCATTTCAGTTAATACGTCCTACTTATCCCTCCGTATAGAGATGGCAAAGAAACGAAACAATGAGACACTTCTCATTTTTAAGAGACAAAAGCATTACCTTTTATGTGTACGAGTATGTTTCTATGAACGCGCATTTTGACTCTGTGTCTGCAGCAAAGCGGGGTGGGGGTGGGTGGGGGTGAGGTATTTTATTAGTACGATAGAACATTTGCCTAGGTCTCGCATTACAGGTAGAACAAGGGTCTCTCTAATAAGTACGTCCCGCTATTTGTGGATGTGTGGCAAAGAAATTGGATACATACACTATGATATTCCCTGCGAGGGAACGAATGACAAGTTATAAATAAAAAACCAGTAGTGTCACGCAAAAACAGACTCTGAGTGTGCTAGGGACAAAAACCAGTAGTGGTATGCAAAAACAGACTCCGAGTGTGGTAAGGACAGAAATAGTAGTGGTATGCAAAAACAGACTTCGAATGTGGTAAGGACAACACCACTACATTCCGAAATAAACAGGCTACAATGTAATGTAATAAATACATCCAGCAAAGGATGGGTACACAGAGGCACCATAAGGTATTGAAACAAAAATAATATCGCACATATGAAAGCTGCCTGAAGTAAATTCTTAAAGTGTGTCAGCTCTGTGCAACAGTGGCCAAGGAAACAGAGAATCTGGTGGATAGTACTCATAATATTTCATTTTTCCAGCTGTCAATTTTCAGCATAGCAAAAATATCAATATGAAAACAATGAGAAATACCAATAAACACATTATGCATATTATCATACCCGTGGTGGAGTAAATTTGCCGTCCCTATTTCTAAATTTAATTGTTATATACATTGTTATATATCAATGTGACTCGACCTTGGACACTCCTCTTAATGATATTTTGGAGTAAACAACTCAGATGGAAAATATGCTAGAAATTGCTGATGCTATCCAAACAAGTTCTAACTGGGTAAGCAGTTTTTTCTGACTAACAGTGTCACACTTGTTCATAACAATTTCATCCAATGTGGGTGTACCGAAAGTTACTTTCTTGAGAAAATTCTATATTTTAATCACTTTGATTTTTAACGAAACTCGTCCAGTCAATGAGGTAATCTTTAACTTATGATAAGTTAACTGACTGATAAAGAAAGAGTGACCTTAAAAAATATTTCATACTTGCTTGCTATTAATCGATGATTTGAATTGGCGAATGTTTATGTAATTGAACCATTATCTCTATATTCACTAATTTGATTATGTTGTACAATATATATATATATATATGTGTGTGTGTGTGTGTGTGTGTGTGTGTGTGTGTGTGTGTGTGTGTGTGTGTGTGTGTGTGTGTGTGTGTGTGTGTGTGTGAATTTTGATTGATGCTATATTTCGTATGGTGCATGTGTATCTGGCTAATGAATGTTGCTGCAGACTTTGTGAGTTGAGAATGTTTATAAGAGAGAAAAGTGTTGAAAGCGCGCACACACACACACACACACGCACACACACACACACACACACACGCACACACACACACACGCACACACACACGCACACACACACGCACGCACACACACACACACACGCACGCACGCACGCACACGCACACACACACACACACACACACGCACGCACACGCAGACACTGATCAATATTGGACTATAATCACTAAAGCGTATATAATTATAAAGATCGATAGCTAGGACACATGAACTTAAACGTGCTCTTTGCACGTTCTGTATCATCAATCATTTATCCATTAATTAAATTCCATGCATTTAAATTAGCACATTTTTAAAAATCATAATTCAATGCACACGCTTATTTAGAAAATAATAGTGAGATTATCAATCATAAAAGTATATATGTAATGATTTACTGCCCTTTAGCAGTAAACAGGTGTTTATATATGCCTTTAGTCGCATTCGGTCAGCTTTATCAAGAATGTGAGTGACAGAATTTCGCGAAAACAAAAAATTATAATTTTATCTCAAACAGCACAGAGGACAGAGTCTATTAGCACAGGAATGACTAAATAGGTATATGATATTCCATTGTGAATACAAGAATAATAAATATGTACATTAATCATTCAGATAGATGTTGATGTTGTATGTGACGTAACATGTACAAACAACAATAGTCAGAATTAAAGTTTGTCGCTGTTTAATACAAAATAAATTTCTTTAAAATATTTTCATTACGGACTCTTACTACTCTGAGCCTATTTGGAAACAAGGAATTTCACTAATCTACCCTATAAAGAGTATCAATAAAAATGGTAATAATGGAGGACTAGGTGCTGTACTGAAGCAGAAACACAGTGATATTCTGTATCCAGTAGCCTTTGCCAGTTGTTAAATGCGGCTGAACAGAATTATTCGACTTCAGAGAAAGAATGTTTCAGAATTGTCTGGGCAGTCCAGAAATTCCAAGCCTACCTATATGGCAAGCATTTTGTCATTCAGACAGATAGCCAACTTTTGACTTACTTAGCTCACTCGACTAAGGCAAACGGACATTTGATCAGGTGGTCTTTACTACTACAACCCTACAGGTATACTGTGGAAATCGTCAATGACACTGGCAATATAGTAGTTGACTATTTGTCCAGAGCAGTAGAAATGGAATTGTAGTGACCCACTACATAAGTCTCTGTAGTTGCTGCAAACTATTTACATAAGTGAAGGGTAAAGAGGAAGGAATAGTCTTACCCAGAATTCATCTATATGATACTAACATGATTGTGTATATTGCATTTTCCTATCACAAGGAGAAAAGAAATAATGATAATGATGTTTTTGCATATGATTTGCCTTAAAGTATATTCTAAGTCTAGAGACATAACAGATCGTGTCTCTAACTTATAGTAAGGAAATGAGGGTGATTTATTTGTGATAAATTGTCCATATATTTCTTTAAGTGTGGAGACATAATGGGTCATGTTCCAACTCATTATGAGAGCAAATAATATATTTGACATTTTAATGCCCAGTGATAATTGAGGCATATAAACTTTTATTTTCTTTGTTTCTAAACATGTTGAATTATCTATGTGTACGTCTTAAAAGCGATATATAATTTTGGTTTTGTGAATAGTATTTCGTTTCGTATTATGGTGGAAGCTCACTGGTAATGTTTGAAATGTACTCCCAATAGAGTAGATGTTAACATGACGGTTAACATCTCAAAAAGAGGGGAGTATGTGGCGGAGTAAATGTGATTCTCCCTATTTTCAAATTTAATTGTTATATAACTTTTTAAATTGTCAGAGTAACCCGACCTTGAGCATTCGTTATGACAGAATTTTTGAAAGTGTCTGAGTTGAAGTAAACACCCGGGCTGAGAATATGCTAGAAATTTGCTGATGTAGTGCAAACCATCAAAACTGGGTGAGTATTTTTTATTATTCAATGGTTATGATTTACAAGAACGAGACCAACCAAAGGGCCGAGACTAAAACGTTTGTCTGCTGTAGAGAAATTGATTATCTGATCACTTGAATTTGAAGTGGGAAAGAAGTCCAGTCTTGAAAGGCAGCAGTTAGCTTGATGGCAAGCAGCCTTTTTCTATTTTCTACTTTCTCGTGTTATTTTGAATCTACTGATTCACCGATTGTAAACCACTATGACCGGTCGAGATGTTATTGGTTTCAGTGAAAAAATGCAAAGTATGTCTGCACTAGAAAAATAGTAATACTTCTTCTGATTACCTTCTTTAAGATTTTGCATTTATTTTTCAAAATACAAGGAAAGCGAAATATTGAACCGAACGTTCTAATATTGATATGATATTGATCTTTAATGTTGTTTCTATGTTTCTGCCACACGGAATTAGCTTTTCTTCCGAAGGCAAAAATATCCTCAGAGTTCAAATCAGTATTCAGGTGAAGATGCCAAGATTTATCCTTCACGTACAGCACCAGAACTTGATGTCGCCCAGAACGAACTGCGATCAGAACTGAGACTTCGTCACACAAGAACCTCTTTCCAATATCCCATTAATTTTCTTACAGCACCATGCATTACTCTTACGTCCTTTCTTAGTTTTCTGACGTAACCACCTCAAACTGTGTTCTGAGTTAGAATCGTAAACGTGCTATTGTGTGTTACGTATTTAAACTGTGTTGTATGTTAGAACTGTAAACGTGCTATTGTGTCTTATGTATTTAAACTGTGTTGTATGTTAGAATTGTAAACGTGCTATTGTGTCTTACGTATTTAACTGTGTTGTATGTTAGATTTGTAAATGTGCTATTGTTTGTTACGTATTTCAATTTGTTATATATGGTATTTGCACGTTATGTTACTAAACATGTGTATATTATGTTATGCTACTAAACATGAGTATATTATGTCATGCTACTAAACATGAATATATTATGTTATGTTACTAAACATGTGTATATTATGTTATGCTACTAAACATGAGTATATTATGTTATGTTACTAAACACGTGTATATTATGTTATGCTACTAAACATGAGTATATTATGTTATGTTACTAAACATGTGTATAGTATGTTATGTTACTAAACATGTGTATATTATGTTATGTTACTAAATATGAGTATATTATGTTATGTTACTAAACATGTGTATAGTATGTCATGCTACTAAACATGAGTATATTATGTTATGTTACTAAACATGAGTATATTATGTTATGTAACTAAGCATGTGTATAGTATGTTATGTTACTAAACATGTGTATATTATGTTATGTTACTAAATATGAGTATATTATGTTATGTTACTAAACATGTGTATAGTATGTCATGCTACTAAACATGAGTATATTATGTTATGTTACTAAACATGAGTATATTATGTTATGTAACTAAGCATGTGTATAGTATGTTATGTTACTAAACATGTGTATATTATGTTATGTTACTAAATATGAGTATATTATGTTATGTTACTAAACATGTGCATACTATATTATGTTATGAAACATGTGGTCATAAATAAAGAATAAATATGGAAGGACAAATTAAGGGGAGGGAGAGAAGTACACAACTGTAAACACTTATGCGTTAGAAATGTATGTACAAACGCATGTATTGCTGTTTTTATATAATGCACAATGCTCTGACTGCTAGCTTCTAATAACCAAACAGCAACACAACACAAGCCTTAACGGAAGGGACTTAAATACGTGTAACAAGAAATACAACACCCCACTGATTTCAAATTGTATTTTTCACATAGCTTTCTCTTCTACTCATACAAACAACAAACACATTCACGGACATTTCTTGAACTTTCAATTGAATAGACAGCTGTAAAGACAAGGTCAAATAAAAAAAATTGTCGTAGACCTTGCTAGGAACACACTGACATTGTAAATCACATTCTGCCATTGACAGTATTATTCATCAATGGGACGTAACCGAGGCGTGTTATTAGTGGAAGAATAAATGAAGCATGATGTCACCATGACACACTTCCTTGATCAGAGTGTTGGGGACATGTCTGAGACATTGTGTGATAGTCATTGTCACTTTTCCTATATAAGTCATTGGTGGCACATGACTGAAGCACACTGACATGACACACTTTCTAATTCACAGTAAAGAGTGCAAACACAACTGAAATAAGTTGTCATTTGACACACTTTCTAATTCACAGTAAATAATAGAAACACAACTGAGACAAATTGTCATTTGACACACTTTCTAATTCACAGTAAATAATAGAAACACGACTGGGACAAGTTGTCATTTGACACTTTCTAATTCACAGTAAATAATAGAAACACGACTGAGACAAGTTGTCATTTGACACACTTCGTAAATCACATTAAACATCAATAGGCTGTTTCAACACCTGGATATCATGCAGGATATTGAAGAGTCGAGAATACATCCATACATTAGGTACACAACTAAATATCACGCAATATTTCAAAATATCGCCCATTTCCAAAAATGAATATTAATCCCTCAGAAAGTAGCCTTGTGCTATTTTAAATCATAGCAGGGGATATACAAACTACACAATCGTTCGTCATTTCCGGTTTACCACATAATGATAGTCGACAATAATTGGTGCAGAGAATAGAGGTAACTTGATTTAGTGAGACACACCGAGTTATGAAATGACGATGTTGGCGAGTGAGGAAAATCAGTCAATACCTGTACAGATCCTTTCAGCTAGCTAGAGCTTCTAATTACACGGGGAAAAACATGACAAGTCACTGCTGTAAGTAAAGCGAACATTCATTTAACGTGCAAAATGACAACAAACAGATAATTAATCACAGACGGATAGATGAATAGATAGATGGGTAGGCGACAGAAAACAAAGATAAAATAAGCTAAGATGGAATGGGATTTGATTGGAAGTATGGATGGGTGGAGAGACAAATAGTGATAGATAGATAGATAGATAGATAGATAGATAGATAGATAGATAGATAGATAGATAGATAGATAGATAGATAGATATACATACATAGATAAATAGTTGGTGGAGTAAATTTGTCTATCACTATTTCTAAACTTAACTTTACATAAATTGTTAAATTGTTGAAGTGACCCAACCTTATGATTGCATTTTTGTAAGTATCAGAGTTGGAAAGTAAACAACTTGAGTTGAGAATATGCTAGAAATTGCTGATGCAATGCAAACCAGTTCTAATTGGATGAGTATTTTTTTCTTATAATCCAATGGCTAAGATGTATGAGAAGGAGACCAGCCAATGCACTGAGATCACACGTTTACACGCTATAGAGAATCCTATTGTATAATCGCTTGAATTCGTTCGGTGTTGCAAGAAGTCCAGTCATGAAAGGCACCTGTAACGTGCTGGTTAAACACAGAACTTTTGCTTTGTAATACTTTAGAAGTATTGCTAGCATGGTATGGAGTTAAACTGATATATATGCTAAATCGTTTGCACGTAGAAGAGAGTATTGTTAGTGGATTGGAGGACGAATTATATAATGATTAACTTACCAAGAACAAAAAAACTCCTATACTCGTAACAAGTCGATATACACCAGGTGTTATCCCCATCCTGTCCTCTGTGGACGAATAATTTCGAAACCGGAAATTGAAATTGCCTTCCTTTAAGTGTCTTCTACTGCTGTAACTGTTTGAACAATGCGGTTGTATCCATACAGAAAATTGTCTTCTACTGCTGTAACTGTTTGCACAATGCGGTTGTATCCATACAGAAAATGGTCACCGGCACGTTTACAGAACGGAAGACTGCTAACTTCATGTCTACACGCATTGCACACGCTGCATACAACAAGCAATTGTCTAGAAGAAATAAATGCTGCAGGTGTCTACAAATACACTCACTGCATACGCGCCGCGTATGATCACACCACCCGACAGAATGACGCGGGCATTTATGTAGGGCGTTCAGATCGTTTTAACGTTAAGAATGTTTGCATATGATTGTTTCCCTTGAAATCATTTATATACTCGTTTATTGATCAAGTGCATTATTCGAAATGCATTATCTACTCAATTTTTTGTAGGCGCTTTGTTTAACATTATAGCATTTTAAATTATATAAAGGTGCATTGTTGGAAATGTATTGTTACTAATCTATGGGTGCCTATTCATTTACTTTGTAGGTGCTTTGTTTAACATTATAGGATTTTAAATTATATAAAGGTGCATTGTTGGAAATGTATTGTTACTAATCTGTCGGTGCCTCTTTTAAAATGTATTTATATTCGTTTCCTTTGTAGGCGCTTTGCTTGAAGTGTTTTACAGACTTATTTAGTTGCAGGTGCAATACTTGTTCATGTTACTGTTGTGTTCAGTCATGCGTATCATTTTAATATTATATAGGTCACCAAAATGTAGATTCATTCTCTAATATGGCGAACTAATTTTGTATATTGACGATTTTTTAAATTAAAACAATAGTCTGCTACTATGAATTGAGCAGAAGATATCTTTACACCAATATATTTCCATGTTTGGTAGCCTGTGACTCTTACATTTCCGGGTGACAGTGATCTTATGACATTAAATGAAAACATCAATACTCAGTCCGTTACATTATACATTATGCAACAAAGATGTCTTTATCTCAACCTTAAATTGCTGATGTATTAGCTTGACTAATAAATTACCAAATGCGACCACAATCTCAGCTAATATTTTTGTCTTCAAATAATTTTTTATTACCTTTGTTAAAGACATATTGCTTGTCCCTCCATCTGGCGACCAATGGAAACTCAGCTTATTGTGAGTTTTCTATAAAATATGTAATGTAAGTAAAAGCTTTCTATGAAATAAATCAAGGTGTCTTTTATCAAATAATTATTAAATGAAATGAGACAATTATATTACTGTATGTATGCGACAAGTGTGCTTAAATGTCATTAAATTTGTGAACGAATAAGGAAATAATGAAATACACAAGAGTATTAATAATTGCAATGAGTTAGTTTTAAATAATTTTGAGAATATTAATAATTGCAATGACTTAGTTTTAAATAATGTTGAAGTTTAACATATTTTCCATTAATAAATTTTGAATTTCAATCGTACAAGCCTATTAATAAATGCACTACTAAATGTTAAGATGCATTCTTTAAAAGACCAAATACATAAACCAAAGAAATTTAATATTAAAAGCATTTGGAGAATATGATTTAATATATCTGTTATTTATTATTTTATTTATTTATTTTATTATTTGTAAGGCATATATTATTGGAGTTTCTCTACAAACTAATGAATGATATGTAAAAGAAAAATAAGTTTTCATATTTACGGTAAAGTTTCTCTCGCAATGTGACGGCATTTAAGTACTGATATTTTATTTCCATATTTTATTATTTGCCAATCATGTCTACATTATTAAGAATTTGTTAAAACCGGATTACATATGTCGAGATTATTATTGTACGAATTTAGCCAAAGTACATAAAATGTAAATATAACTTAAAACATTTTATCTGAACGGGCAGCCAGGCCCCGCCCCGCCCCGCCAAGCGTGACTAGTCATAACATATTGTTCTCACGCTGGGTATGCTATTGGAAAGAGGGCGAAAACGTGATACCCGAGTTGAGTATTGACTCGCCTTAAAAACAAAAACCAGCCAACACACACACACACACACGCACGCACGCACGCACGCATACACAGACAATATATCGGGCTGGGTAGAACACCCAGTAAACATCTTTCTTGATGTTTCTTAGCACCCTCAATAAAAAAATATTGCCGTAAACGTAGCATCATAATTTTGTAGATACGACCACGCCTTCATATCAATGTTTGAAGAAAAGTCATGCACTTTTCCCTAACGAAGCTCATACACCTTTCCTTTACAGAAATTCTTACACATTTCCTAGAGAAATTCAAATACTTTTCCTTTCAGAAATTCAAATACCTTTCCTTTCAGAAATTCAAATATCTTTCCTTTCAGAAATTCATACACTTTTTTTTTTTACACAGAAATTCACAGACGTTTGCTAAATAAAATGTCATACTATAGTAGAAATGATCCACTTTCATTCCAGTATATCACGCCCTTAAAGAGCGCAGGTTCTCTTACGAAGACATGTCATAATGTACAAATGACACGCAATTGGGATTATCAGTTGGGGAACTGTTTCAAGTGTGGTACAGAGAACAGCAACAACAGGTCAGAAAAGGTTGCATTCCGTTGGAATATATATGTATATATATATATACACACACAATTACATGTATGTAATATATACATAAGGTATCATCATCTGCAACCAGAAATTAATTATAAGAATGAGCAAGGTCAGCACTGCGAGATGAAGTCATTTGAAGGTGGGATGCAATAGATAGATAGATAGATAGATAGATAGATAGATAGATAGATAGATAGACAGACACACAGATAGACAGACAGAGAGAGACTGTCACCACTACCATTCTCTCCGAAGAAAGGGGGTGGTGGTTAGTCGACGCCACATAGGACTTGCAAAGATGTTATTACAAATCCACACACAGAATACCAAGATGGTTATTTGGCTTGAATTGTATTCTGCATGTAGGTTACATATTGCCGAAATGTCTGCATGTGTGATTGCCAACGGGTAAGGGTGAAGTGTAGACAGCACAAACGATACAACGTGTAACAACGAAAACAACCACTCTTTCAAAGCCATAGACAGGAGAAGTCTCAATATCAAAATATAAATTCAAATTTATTGATCTATGGGTTTCCTCTCACATGTTGGTTAGTCAGCCATCCACAACTCATCCCGTGGGGTATGGGAAAAGAAAAGAAAGAAAAGAATGATGAAATAAAATAAAAGAAATTTAAACTCAAAATTCTTCATGTAGTACTACTTCTTCTAAATAAGCTAAGCATTATTCAAAATAAAATAGTATTATTCAAAAGTTCTAGAGCCACTGCCCCCATATCAAATTCAATAGTTTAATAGAAAAACAATGTCATTCGACTTGCAGATCCTTTTCAACATAGTCACATAAATATTCTCAAACTAATTTTAAATAACTCTTCACTGATCAAACTTAGATTAAGTTTAAAGTTTATCTTCAATTTGAGGTTTAATTTTTAATTATGATTCTAATCTTTAGTTTTAGGTGCTCTGAGATTCTCTCCCTAATTAGTAATTTTCTACTCACATAGTTATTGTCACTCTTTCCTCGTGCTGGGTGGGTGGGTGGGTGGGTTGAAGATACACAGAACACCATCGACGTCTTGATAGTTTGCTTCCTGGAACCCAAAGTACAACCGTCCAGCTGCTAGTATTTCATTCTCTCGTTACGCTTCTCATTAGGCCTATTTCTCAACTCTTGTTACGTTTTCTCATTACATCTCGTTATGTTTCTCATTATTTCTCAACTCATTACATTTCTCATTTCTTCTCATCTCTTAACGGTCATCCTCGCTGTTATACTGCGACATGCCTCCATGGTCTGTGATAGAAATGACGCTAAACTTCCATCAGTCTATTCTTCTAATGCCTGGAAAATAGCTGATCACCCAATGTCTTTGCACAGAGTCTTTTGAAAACCCAAGATGACTGTCCATCTTGATCTGTTGATGGCTCTTACAACACGCCATAAGAATACAGACGGGTGGACATCTGGCACTCTATCACAGTGATAAAAAGTCCTTTTTAACTGGTTGCCAGGCGGTTATAGTAGAGACTCTTGGTACGAGGCAGGGAGAAACTTGAGGGTCTTCTTACCCTTCTACCAAACACTGCATTCTTGATGTTTCTCTTTGTCTCTGTCATCCCCTATTATACACAAAGTCCTTGTACAACATTTTCACTGAGCTGGCTAGAAAACACCCCAATCCAGCATACACATAGACTCAAATCTTGCTGTCGAATTTTTCTGACTGTCCACACTTTCTCGTTAGTGTGTGATATCGAATTCAAGTTTACAACTGTAACAGGAAAAATGCAAATTAATACACCTAATTAATTAAATATATTTTCCTTAAATATTTTATATTAATTCTTATTTATGCCAAAATTCATTTAAATTTTGTCATTTAAATTTCTCATAAACATTGTGAACAAAACCAACTTGTGCTGAGTCTGGTGATTATGTAATTTTTGGAATGCCAGCCTCATACCTTAACTTAAAAAATAATAGACTATTGTCAATGGGCAGCGATATTATTGCATAAGCAGGATTAAAACCCCTCACTTTGTTGACCTAGATCTAAAAGAGTGGAAACGCTATTGCCTGTGGCTAATGAAACCATTGTTGGCTAACAAAACATGCAAATTTCTTTTGTCACATGAGTTCTACAACTTGAGTTTTGGAGACAGAATAACCATTCACCTTAGGGCAGATGCTATCTAGAAAATTGTAGAACATTCTCGAAAGACTCGGACTATAGTATAAATACCAGACTGCAGTCTAAAACTTGCACTTCGTAAATTTTACAAAAGTCCCAACAGTTTTCTGCAGGTATGTCTGGATAGTTATAAGAATCTGATGGGACAAACTCTTGTTGTTTAATTATTTGTATAAACATTATTTTATTTCATTGTTAAAAACTTTTAAATTCCTTTATTGTATTTTTACATTTTGCTGACGAAATTATTGTTAACCAAAGCCTGTAACATTAAGCCTGCTGATCTAAAGGAGGCTTGTATATTTTATTTAATTGTGAATTAACTGTTCAAGATATAATTGTTTGCTATGAGTAGGACAGAAATACATGTAGAATAGATTAAATTAATGTTGTTAGGAGAGAGCTGACACAATGCATTTATCTATTCTCCAGTGCCTCAAACCAGTCTTACGTTTTTCTGGAGACGTGTTGGAGCCACATATTCAACAGTTGTTTTTTTCAGGAACCACGTGTTCAACTAAAGTTTCTGTCTTGGAACTACAAGGGCTAGCACCAAGCCAAGTTGTCAGGCTGTGAGTGGAGCCACGTTTCAAGTCTTCTGGCAACAACTGTGTTGCCATTTTTCTAGTATTTTCCAGTACTGTGCTGCGTCGTGTGTGAGTAGTGTTTACCAAGGCCTACAGTTGGAAGTATACTGCTGTGGAGCCAATGGACCTTTGAATCTGGTTTCCAAGTTGCGGGTAACAAATTCATCTTATTTTTGGCTGTGAAAACACATGGAGGGTGCAAATATTATGATGTCTGCACCTCTAAAATTTGCCGGAGAGAACAGTAGAGGACACTGTGACGTAACCTGTGTTAAATCTGTGACTCTCATGTTCTGTGATCGAACGCTAACTGTATCGAACTGTGGGAGCGAGGACTGATCGTTATATGTGCTTGAACTTTTTTGTGCATCATTAACAGACTGTGGCCTCCTATCTGCATCTATATTGCTTTGCACCTGGCAGCTGACCCCAGAGCACCCCTTATTTTTATTTTATTTTTAAAACTACGTTGCCACGGTGACTCATCACCACCTGGCAAGCAAAGAAAGGGTTGTACACACAGACTATCACATATAACTATAACAATGTAAATCTCAACTTTCAAATAACTAAAAATTCTACTTCAACAAACAGTTTCACAATAACAATATCTAACCTTAGACAATATTACTATCAAAATTTTATAGTGGTGATAAAGCATTTTCATCCCAAAACTCAGACCCGTTTTTCTCACGGAGAAAGTATCTCTGTTGTCTATCATGTTTCCCATACACGACACGATTTATTGTTTTGGCATTGCTGACACGATTTATTGTTTTGGCATGCTGGCTACAGAGAGGTAAATGCGCACGTCCTCGAAAAATTAATCACGTTTTTCCATCTACCGGCATGAACTACTATCAAAATCTATCTCTTTCTCAACTAACGTTTCCAAAATTAGGTTTTACATTGTTGACAAAATAGCTATTTTACCCTTTTGCTATGTTTAAATTAATTTGGCTGTTTCGTTAACCGTTTAGAGTATGATGCCATTTAGAAAGAAACAAAATTAATATTATTCCCCCATATCCGTGACACAGACAGTCAAACAGACACAGACAGACAGACAGATAGATAGATAGATAGATAGATAGATAGACACATACATACATACATACATACATACAAGTCTACACACTGGTTTCTAAGTTTCTGTAGTATTAATGTCATTAAACCCGTTCAATTCACTGAAATGCTACCTTGAAAAAGTGACAATAATTTACAGCAAATAATTATTATCTCTAACCTTTATTTAATTTACTGAAGTGTGAAACGTGAAATAAAATTTTAACTACTTTCTGTCCTGACGTTACAACAATTCACAAACCTTCATGCATTCCAAAAATTGAAGTATGGACTTTTATTTTAAAGCTTTCTCTGAGCATTTATGTCTCACACGCAGAAATGCGTGTATGTCCCTTTCGAGGTCTTGTAATTGTCTGCCTTAATGCACTATGAAATTCTTTATTTTATTTTAAATCATTGAATATGATTGTCATCTAGAAGCTTTGCAATGGATCCGTATAGTCATGACCACTTACTGCCCACTCTCCAGGGTTACAACTTCATTGCTTGCATGCAGGGATCAAAGCAATGAACACATTCGTATTCTAATGTGTAATTTACTTCTGAGGGCGGCATTGCTGTAATACGTATTATCAATCTAATGTGTAATTTACTTCTTAGGGCGGCATTGCTGTAATACATATTATTAGTCTAATGTGTAATTTACTTCTGAGGGCATTATTACTATTACTGGACTTGATGTACATCTCAGTTCTTGTTTATAATTTCGGACAACAATAAAGAATATTGATCTCATATAATTACTTGACCTTCCATTTGCAATGGCCTCTACAATTATCCTATTTTCATTGCATTATATATTAAAACTTCTGACTGGTCCTTTTACTTTCAAGATTAAATATGTCACTAACTTTGATTGGTGTCTTACTTCCAATGAATATGTGGCAGAATAAATTTGGCTATCCCTATTTCTAAACTTAATTCTTATATAAATTGTTAAATACCTAAGTGACCTGGCCTTGGGCACTGCTTATGATGATATATTTGAGTTGGAGTTAACAAATGAGTTGGAGAATATGCAAGGAATTGCTGATGCAATCCAAACCAGTTTCAGCTGGATGAGTAGTTTTTCTGACTAACAGTCCCAAAATTGTCCATAACAAATTTATCCAATGGGATGGACCGAAAATTACTTTGTTCAAGAAAGTCTATATTCTAAGCACTTTAATTTCAAAATAACTTGAGTCCAGTCATAAAGGTGATAGTTAGCTTATGGTAAGTTAACTTATTGATAAAGAATGAATGAATGCAATTAGAAATATTTTGTTTATGTTTGCTATTGATCTATGATTTGAAATGGAGAATGCTTTATGTAATTGAGCCATTATTTCCATGTTCATTCATAGTATTATTCCCTTGATTTAATTGTATTATTTCCCTTGATTTCATTGTATTACTCCCCTGATTTCATTGTATTATTCCCTTGATTTAATTGTATTATTTCCCTTGATTTCATTGTATTACTCCCTTGATTTAATTGTATTATTTCCCTTGATTTCATTGCTTTGTACAGCACGCCATCTGATTGCTGTTGTGTTGTTACATTATGCATCATTGTAATTATACACGTGGGTCTCTTAAAGTACCATAGATAGTGATATGCGTTTTACAGTTTTACTGTGACAAAAATTATGTTTAGATCCTTGTGACATGAGTATAGTAGACGTGTAAATCTCATAGCATTGTGTGTTTTTGGTCTGGTCCATGATCACGATCTTACAGTATTGTTTGTGTGTTAGTGGTCTGGTCCATGATCACGATCTTACAGTATTGTTTGTGTGTTAGTGGTCTGGTCCATGATCACGATCTCTCAGGCGTACTGTAATGATTACAAATTAATTTGTTTCTAGAAGTCAGTATTCTGTGTTTCTACACAAAATTAGTCATGCGGAACTGAGACCCAACGTGCAAAAGGCTTACTGTATCTTCTACTCCATTTCCGTGACGCAGAGGTTTTAAATCTGATCACCTCGAGCTGTGCACACCCCTATCAGCTGCTCATCTCATTTTCCACCCTTCCTCGGCTGAAGAGAAACAATAGCATACCTTCACTCGTGGTCCCTAGTACACGTTCATTTTGCCGGCCATCTTTGTGAGGTGTTATAGGTGTGGCACGGTACTTTTTATTATTGCTGAGTTGATAACGACTGGGTTAAGTTTTATGTACATTCCATTTCAACCTCAAGAACGTGTATTTTGTTCTCTTTTTAATGTTTAGAGCAAAGTTGTTTGTGCCTATGTTAGGGAATGCAGGTGACTATAAATTGCACACTTTCAACTTGGCGAAAATGTGTGATCACCCAGCAGGGTAATGATGTTGGATAATTGTTTTGCTAGTTTTTCTGTCTTTCCTGGTATGTGGTAGTGTGACGTCCTTGCCACATAGTTAAGGTTATTATTATAATTAATTAATTAATTAATAGTCCATAACTAATCACAAGTGATGAAAATCTTAATTTATTTTATTAATAATTCTCCAACAGATACTACTTGTCTCCCTCACTTGGCAGACATGCGAGCACTGTAAACGTTTTCTCTCTTCCACAACATTAAAAACAAACATTTACTGCCACATACTGTTTCAAAGGTGGGAAACTTCTTACTCTAAATGAGAAGACAAATCCATCTTTAATCTATATTTAGTGAGCCCCCATTCACCCACTTTCTTCACCAACATATGGTTATCAATGTGTAAGAAGGTCAATATATTAACAATAATTATATATATATATATAACAAATACTAAGAAAAAGATTACAGAGTGGCATTGTAAAAACGTATATCATCACGCCATACTGATTCATGTTAAATCTAACATTGACTCAGCGTCTACACTGTCAGTGCTTTATTAGCATTTGTAACTCATTTAGCCAGTGTTTAATGTCATCAGTAAATCTGTTGATCATATCTGGTAATTCAATGCAAGCCAACATAAATCTATTTATAGCAAATGGACACTTTAAATTCAGTTCCGAACGCTATGCTAACGAGCGATTTGCCTGGCGTCATCTGACTTACGCCGAGCCAGCGTGAAACCCATAAAGTACTCCAGTTGTCTACCCCATCCTCTGCCTTAACAAATGTGACACTTATAGTGATACAACTTACATAGCATTATTTTATTTTAAAGTCAGTAACTGGGTCACTTCGCATGAGCTGTATGCTGATTTCACTGACGTGTTTTTCCAGTCGGACCGTTTCCACCAGCAATACGCTAATTTCGTTCCTCGGCTTCTGACAGTACTTCCTGGTTGACTTGGAGAGGTTATTATAACAAGTTCTGTGTCATGTCTACTGTGTGTCCTTGTTAGAGGTGACTGTATAATACGTTTAACATTTACGTTTGTGGCACGATATGTCATGTCATACACAACGTGTGATATAAGTTTAACACTTTAAAAGTTCAGAGGAAGCACAGAGATAAATTAGTTAATTATTTTAATAGGTCAATCCACTAGATTAATTTATTACGGTAACTTACTTGCAATAATTAAAACGATGTTGTCCTGAATAAGTTAAACAAAGTAAAAATACATTTCGAAGGAAATTTATTTCAAAGATTTCACAGTTTATCTTTATTTTCTTTACCATATATACCACAGAAGAGAATTGTCACGTCGCCTGTCACATAGTCAATCCACTTAAAACAGGAGAGAATTCTGGAATGTCACGATGTATCTGTCGCTGCTTGTCCCTTGTGTCATTTTACTAATCAATGAATGTAATAATAAACGTCATCAGGTAGGAAAATAATACGTCTCTCTCTCTCTCTCTCTCTCTCTCTCTCTCTCTCTCTCTCTCTCTCTCTCTCTCTCTCTCTCTCTCTCCTATCCATCCGTCAGTCAGTCAGTCAGTCAGCCAGCCAGCCAGCCAGCCAGTCTGTCTGTCTGTCTATATATCTATCTTTCTATCTATCTGTCTGTCTGTCTGTCTGTCTGTCAGTCATTCTATCTATCTATCTATCTATCTATCTATCTATCTATCTATCTAACATCCACTAATATCCACTAACATCCATCTGTTTTTCTATCTGTCTATATATCTATTATCTACACATCTTTATAATCTTCCTCTCCTCATGCATATAATAGTTTGTGCTATCATTTATAACACTTTTATTGTCTTAATCCGGCAAGTTATTTTTATCGTTTCCACAGTCAACTGTCCCAATCAGTTGCAAGTTTTCATCTGCTAAATGTAATCATTTATTTTTGTTTCCTGACTCACAATGTCTTATCCGTCCAAAGATTGTAAATGTAATAAACAGTGACAACAGAATAGTACTCAAAGAACAAGGGTTTAAAATGTAACAAAGAGCAAACAAACAAGTACTCAAAGAACAAAGTTTCAAAGTGTACAAGGTATGCAAACAAACTAGTACTCTAAGAATAAAGTTTTAAAATGTAACACAGAGTGAAAACAAACTGCTACTCAAAGAATATTGTTTCAAAATGTAACAGACTGCAAACAAACAAGTGCTCAAAGAACAAGATCCCCAAATAGCCAAGTACTCAAAGAACAAGATCCCCAAATAGCCAAGTACTCAAAGAACAAAATCCCCAAATAGCCAAGTACTCAAAGAACAAAGTTTCAAAATGTAACAAAGAGCAATCACTCCTGAGATCAGGCTATTAATTTCACATTACATAACAATGGAATATTAAAATATAAAATTCAAACAATACAAGATGTACTGTTATAAAAGCTACAATGCCCACACAAGTAAGTTTATTCATTAGGTTAGAGGTAAAACTAGACCGGTTGTTTTGGAGCCCAGTGTGGGGCAAACAGAAATATTTAAAGTAACTATCTGAACCAGTAGATATAAGCCCTGACCTCCAGCAGTGAGTAAAACCCCAGAGAGTATCAATGAAAAGTCAGAAGTAAAAATTAGTCAACTGTAGCTGTGGGCTGGGAAATCTCCAGTGCGCTTCCAATTTTGAATGAAGTTATTTTTGTTTTAAAGAAAAAACTCGTTTGCGTGGAGACTCACGGGCCAGGTGTGATTTATGCAACGCAGGACAAAGGTGACAATGTGAAATCACTTCTTCGAGTGAAAACCTAGCTTCCGGCATTACAGCGAATTTTATAGTCCGAATCATCAAAAATCATATAATGTGTGTGTGTATGTGTATGTATGTGTGTGCGTGTGCGTGTGTGTTAGTGTGTGCGTACGTGTTTATATGTATATGTACGCATGTCAGTGTGTGTGAAAGAGTGAGAAAGGTGGAGAAACGGCCGGAAGAAAAAGAAAGAAAGAAAGGTGGACAAACAGACACATGAAGAGAGAAGAAATAAAGGTGGAGAGGCAGACACATGCTCGGAAAGAAAAAGCCATTACACAGAGCAGAAAGGAAAGGCTGTGGGGCGTGACAGTCTGCACCACGTGAGGCAAAAGCGTGCATTGTACTTACGGGGTAAGGCTTAAGTCTGGCCTAAATAAAGGGCGTGAACAATTAAGTGTCTGCAGCAAGAAGGAACTACGCAGTGTGACGTGACGCTGAATAGCCTCTCTGCATTGTCTAGTCTTTTAGGGGCGCTTTTAACGACACAAGGGCAAACATTCCTATTAATCTTTCATTAGAATTCTTGCATTCCTGTCCGCATCTATGTCAATCAGAATAATACATTTAAGCAACACTAATAATTATTAATTACGTACTGTATATATTAATGGTCCTAAGTTCTAACATTAAAAAGAATTTTCCGTGATTAATGGGGTTCCAATTTAAAATAAATTCAGGACAATATGTATAGTGTAAGAGTAATAAATGTTTGCTTTCATGCATATTACACGCAACAGACTCGTGATTACCCATCTAAATATTATAATTTCTAAATAATAATATAGTCACATTAAAAAATCTTAATTAAAATTTAAATAAGTTATGATGCTACAAACGGAGATGAATGTGAACTGCTCTACTCCTTGATATGAAATGCAACAGTCATCTATAAATAGTCTTGCTTCCGCAAGAAAGAAGATCACTCATTAATGCTCCCATTTTCCCAGAAGTTGTGATTCCCAGAATCTTAGCAGGACTTAGGAAATATAATTGTATCGACCAAATCGTCAAAAACAACAATATTTTAAAGTGCAACTTCTACCAGTACAATTGAAAACGAGAGGGATATTGATAATTATTAATTGATGATGATGGTGATTATAATAATGATCATAACGGTAGTAGTAGTAATAACAGTGATATGGAGAAGAGGGCGATAATAGTACATGTAAACTATTCTGTATTGAAAATATTTACACAAGTCTTAAGCTGTTGATATTTATATTTAAATTGTACATCCCCATGAAATACACGAATAACTGTCAACAGAAAAATCAGCTATCTTCGAATTTTAATGTTATAGATATAGAGTAAACACATTTTACAATTATCGGTTACTCGAAATTCGTGAGGCTAGAATGAAGAATGTGATAATGGTTATAACGATAACTTCCAAACTGAAAGTACAATTTGAGCATGTCAGCTTCAAGATCGGATGCCTTTAACACCTTTAAAATGTACATATATGTTTAGGGAATTTGAGTTCCTTTATCACAGTTAAGACAATCTGTGTGTTAGTATGTTCATCCATGCAAGTTTACATAAACTGATTTTTCATCTTTCGATATCGATAACCAGTTTTATGCACACATATATGGATGAAAGATTGATAATCATTCATACACGCACAGGCAAACACACACACTCATAATCAAACGCATATACAAAATTTGTACATACATAATTATATGTATATGTGTGCGTGCAAACTAGACACATTAACGCTCGTACACACCTAGATACACACACACTTAGATACACACATGCCTAGATACACACACCTAGATACACACACACCTACACACACATCTAGAAACACACACACTCAGACACACATTCCTAGATACACACACACCTACACATACACCTAGATACACGCACACTTAGATACACACACATCTAGATACACACACACACACACACCTCGATAAACACATACCTAGATACACACACACCTAGATACACACATCTAGATACACACACACATATAGTTGCATGTACACATACACACAGACACATAATCATAGTGGCTGTCTGAGCGAATGCAGAATATGCCATTGGCCAAAGTGACTAAGCAATGGAGCCACATAAAATATTGACAAATCCCGTTCCGTACAGCCAGATTATACTGTGTCAATTTGAAGTGAAATGCAATCCACAAAATCTCAAAGTTCTGTAATCCTGAGCAAATATTTTGAGGAGTTACCTTTCGTGCTCCCTTTGGTCAAATTTTGTTTGTTTGCTCACTCACTCATATCTGATTAAACACTAGGGTGGCATAACCGTCAGTCCTAAGACAGGAAAAGGAGCACGGTGACCTTGAATTATCCGTTGTGACCTTTGCATGCCACTCGCACGAAATGAGAGATCAAAGCAATGTGTTCGCAGAAAATGAATATTCTTGCATCAGTATTTTCTGTCTTAGAAACACCAAACCTATGATTAAAATAAAAGATCCAAAGGTGGTGAGCCTGCGGCCATTTGCATTTTAAATATATTTCTTCCTCATCTGTCGTTATATATTCATCTGTTTGTCTGCCTCTCCTTTCTATCTATCCATCCATACTTATACACCTTTATGTATGTGAGAACGATATATAGACAGACACAGGTAATAAACAGACAGATAAATAAATAGGAAGGTTGGTAGATTGCAAGGCTGATAGATATAGAGAGAGATAGACATGCATTATCCATGAGACAGACAGACAGACAGACAGATAGATAGATAGCTATATGGATGGATGGATAGATAGATAGACAGACAAACAGAGAGATAGATAGACAGACATACAGAGAGATAAAGATAGACACATAGATAGATAGATAGATAGATAGATAGACCTGATGCATTTGTCTCGCTATAATGTTAAAATCAAATATAATTCGAAAAATTGATAGTTAAAATTGTACTGTAGAGGCTTTATGGCACCAAAAGCTACAGTACTAACAAGTTCTGAAGAAATACATATAAGATCATTTCAGATCTACAGATAGTAAAAGATTGAAATGCTGCCGTCAGGGGAAGTGACTGAAATAATATTCCAAACTTCTTTTATCATTACAGAGTACTCGTCCGTGTTCTGCTGAAATAAATATACTGTCACAGATAACACTATTGATTTGTGGCGTTTTTTCCTCGAAAGAATATATTTTTCCCACTTCCCGTATTATATGACATAAAAATAGAGCTTTCCCACTTCCGGTATATATATGACATAAAAATAAATCATAACACTGTCCTTTATTCTCCTACAGTGAACGTAGTGTGATTTCCTCCCCACATTTAAATGTATACAGTGAAATGTCCCTGGCTAAATTACTACAGGTAAAATGAACGAGCGAGCGAGCAAGTGAAAAGAACGTGCATGGTAATAAATATTAAATAATAAGAAAGAAGATGGATGAATTTAAGCCTACAGAAAAAACAAATTAATTACCCAAACATATTTCTGAGGAATCTAGATATTATTGTACTATTTCAAAGCATGCAATAAATATCACTAACAAAACAAAATGCAAACATATGTCGGTGTTGAATCAGATTTTTTTTTTTAAATTAAAATGGTGCATACGTAATATATACGACTTATATTTTCAATGTATGCAAACTGATTAACGTTTGTAATTACAGTATAGAAAAAAGTGATACATGCATAATGAAACACTGAAAAACAAAGAGCTAGATTACTAAGCATTAAATAACAAACAATACAGCTTAAAACTTTACACTCTTTTAATTGAAGTTATACATTCTGGAAAACAGGATGGTAGAGATATAGTCTGGTGACGACAATTTAGACAAAGCGTACACTTGTGTAGAGGTGTTGTTTGGGTAATATATAATTAGGAAGTCTTTTGAAGTTGTACATTGCATTGGTAATATATAATTAGGAAGTCTTTTGAAGTTGTACATTACATTGGTAATATATAATTAGGAAGTCTTTTGAAGTTGTACATTACATTGGTAATATATAATTAGGAAGTCTTTTGAAGTTGTACATTGCATTGGTAATATATAATTAGGAAGTCTTTTGAAGTTGTACATTACATTGGTAATATATAATTAGGAAGTCTTTTGAAGTTGTACATTGCATTGGTAATATATAATTAGGAAGTCTTTTGAAGTTGTACATTACATTGGTAAAACGACGTGCCAAATATTTTTTTTAAGAGACTGAAATACCATAGAGCCTGTCTACGTCTGCTTTGGGGTGTAAGGCTTTATGTATTGTGAGTAGTTTTCTTGATTTTCTGTCCAGTTCATTCATTTCATTTGCTGTCCAATCTATGATACCTCCAGTGTAGCTTACTACAGGTATTGCGGATGCATTAAGGGCTTGTATTTTGTACAGCTCACTGGACACTGCGGTAAATACAGAGTTACGAATTTAATTACAAACTGTGAAATGGTTAATATGCTGAATAAATGAAGTTCTATAGGTCATTAACTGTTACAGATCTTATAACTGTTACAGATCTTATAACTGTTACAGATCCTATAACTGTTACAGATCTTATAACTGTTACAGATCCTATAACTGTTACAGATCTTATAACTGTTACAGATCCTATAACTGTTACAGATCTTATAACTGTTACAGATCCTATAACTGTTACAGATCTTATAACTGTTACAGATCTTACAGATCTTATAGCTGTTACAGATCCTATTGGATTAACAGTAGTAAAAGCAACAACTACTATCAACATCAACAATGAAATGTACATCAACAGCAATAGCAATCAACAACAAAAGTAATGTCAATCAAAAGCAAAACTAATGAAAATCAACAGCAAAAATAATGACAAAGCACAAATATTGACAATCAACAGTAACAACAATGCAATCAATGGCAACCACGACAATCAACATTAACTATGACAATCAAAAGGAACAGAAATGACAATGAACAGTAACAGAAACGACAATCACCAGAACGAGAAATGGCAATGAACATCAACAGAAATGGCAATCAACAGCAACACACTTAAATCATTTACTACTTTCATAAGAAAGGACAATTATTCAAGGTACTAAAATGGTATGCAAAACAATTATAATTATATTTAAGTTAATTGATAGCGTTAAATTCTTGCCGTCATATTGAAGGTAAATGTAAAAGATATTGCTGAACAACTATTATTATACTCCAGGTAAATGGTAGCGCTAAATATTTATCATTATATTCCATGTAAATGATATAAGGAAACACCTGTTATTGCACTAAAAGGAAATGATATTGCTAAACTCTTAGCATCGTAATGAAGGTAAATGATCCTGGTAAAAACATGTCATCATCTTAAAGGTAAATGATATTGCTAAACACTGGTCATCATATTGAAGGTAAATGATATTGCTAAATACTTGCCATCTGTGACACATCTGGGCACCCTTCACTCGTTATGATTATTATTTATTAATTGATAATGCATAACTAATTACAAATGATTGAGACTATTTATAATCAGTAATAATTCTTCCATAGGAGACCACTCTGTACTGAAGCGAATATTCTTTAGTTGCTTCCCTTGCTGGAAGCCTTACCATTATATTGCAGTAATTGAACATGATACTTTTAAAAAACTGCAGTAAATAATGCAGAGTTTATGCCATAATAGCTTAAACTTTCCACAGTAAAACATTTAACTTAATACGTTATTGTTTTATTATCAGTATCAAAATAGCACGTATGAAAAACGTTAAAACGAAACCAGTGCAACATGAAAATTTAAAACGTTATTCAGATGTACAAGATAAAAGGATACATTTCGATTACAAATTGCGTTCATCAGAAAGAGGATACTTATATATTGATATGGAAAATCACGTATCTATCTAGTTAGCTAAAGCAAGTTTATAAATAAGTCATACTTCATTCTTGGAGATTAAAATACAGTTTTCTCTCTCCACATACATACAGGAACAATGACCAGGAGCGGGATAGACAAGGCTAAACAGGACAGATAGATCAACCATATAAATTTATTAGTTATAATTATTGCTCACTTGTAAATACGTGCTAGCTTTATGCATGTGTTATACTTTACATATGATATACGTGTAATGATTTAATTCCATTAATTCCAATTTCATTACTTTAGTGGTCTGCACTACAACTCCTAACGATTCCAAAGTTTTCGATTATCCGGTCTGCCTAACGAATGAATGTTGTGCAAGAGTAATGCTCAATCAGCCGTGACAGTCAGGCAAGGTTTGAGAAAGCACACTCCACACTGGCATGATGCAAGAGACACAAGAAAGTCAACACTTAAAAAAAATACTCAGGACTCACCGGAGAGTGAAATTTCGTGAATTGCATTACTTTACAATGTAAACATACAGTCGTAATGTTGTTTTTGCGCGGTTAGAGAATACGTGTGCATGAATTCACGTTCCTTGTCACGTTAGCCTTAGTTCAAACACCAACTAAGTTTAAGTGCATTTATGCATATCTTAGCGTATGTTTGCATATGCACACATGTCTATGCATATATTTAGGCTTGTATGTACATACGAATTTTGTAAATATCGACTTCCTAATATCCCTGTTTGCATGTATGTAGGTATATTCAGATATGCAATTATGTGCATGCCTATACTTACTTAAGTATGAATACATATATATAGGCATGTATTTATGTATTTGTGACATGCACACACACACACACACACACACACACACACACGTGTGTGTGTGTGTGTGTGCCGTAAGCCAGTTTTTAAACATCATCACTTTGAACTTGAAAATCACTATCTAATACTGAAATGCCTCTTTGTAGAAACTTGCATCAAACTGCACATCAGCAAATAGAAGGTAAAAGCCGTGTTCAAAGAAAATCAATGACGTCATATTTTTACGTATCCATTTATCACATTGAAATGATTGGCAACCGAACTAAGTTAATATACTGAAGTCTGGTCCTTTAAAGTTGAAAGCATGTTTTTTAGCACAATGGAATCTGACTTTAATATCAGTTACCATCTACTTCTCATCTTGACTATTACGTTTCTTTTCTTTCTTTCTCCTTTAGCATTATTATTATTACCACCACCACCATCATCATCATCATCATCATCATCATTTTCTTCATTACTATATGTGGCGGAATAAATTTGCCTTTCCCTTTCTCCAAACTTAATTGTTATATAAGTTGTTAAATTATCAAAATAACCGGACCTCGGACATTCCTTATGATGATATTTTTGTAAGTGTCTGAGTTGGAGTAAACTCTCGAGTTGAGAATATGACAGAAATAGCTGATGCAATGCAAACCAGTTCCAATGGGTATATGTAGTTTTCTGGTGTGCAAATGATGCATAGATCGGTGTCTTATACTATTCGTGCCATCTTGTGGAGTGTCATTGTTTCACTTATCCATAATGTGGAACTCGTCCTTAGTTATTTGTTGTCAGTCTTTGCAATTATTAGACATCTTCTCCGTTTCTTGTTGTCAGTAGTAACGGGTTTGTCAATTGCAAGATCTTTACAGACACCACTTCTTGATTGAGCAATATACTGATGGCTCTTTCTTTCTGAAGCTTTCATACTGAAGTCATATTTGCCTGTTGTGTCGAGTATATCGTATATGTTCAGCAAATCTCACATATCATTACGTACTATCATACGTACACACTTAAACACTTTATGATAGTACGAGAGGTTGCCTCCCCACAATTAATTTACATTTGCATGTAAGAGAGCAAGTCGTTGGTAAACTTGGCTTGATCCATTTAAATAAAAAAACAACGCTCTTTAGATTCAATGCCTAGACCTCCATTAAAGGCACTGTGTGGCAGAGTAAATTTGCCTGTCCCTATTTTAAAATATAATTGTATATAAATCGTTAAAGTGTCAGAGTAACCTGACCTTGGACACTCCTTATGATGGCATTTTAAAAAAAAAACAATGTCTGAGTTGAGGTAAACACCTGAGTTGAGAATATGCTAAAAATTCCTCATGCGTGTAAATGTAAAGGAACACACTACACCCCTTTGATATATCGTGGGAAAGTAGGCTGATTACATGGGCAATTTCTGGTACAGAGAAGTTAGTAGGGATCACTACAATTATTTTTCTACTAGAGTGAGTTGACAGCAATAAAATGCACCTAGGTTAGCTGGACAGGATAAGTAGTGTGTGAAAGTATATTAAAACAAATTATGTATGTTGATAACCTTTTTCGTATTACTAATTGTTTTCTTTCATATACGGGTTTTTTCCACAACCTTGTGTACCCATTGAGAAACTTCCGTTGAGGATTAAGCTTAAATGCCGTGGAGAGACTTGTTTACAAGTTCTGGGAAAGTAGGTTAGATCACAGGTGAAGGTCACACCAAAAACTGGACACTAACTACCCATGTATGGTCATTTGCTTACCGGGCAATGACGTAGCACTAAGATGTTATTTGACCTTTACCCCATTGATAAAACCACCTGAATGGGCTGGGCATGAGACGCCCACATAGTATTCGTCTTTATTTATTAATTGTCAGTACTGTCCCTTTGTTTACAGATGTGGGATTGAAGGTTCATAGGCCTATTGTTAATTAGTGATTAATTATAAAATACTGCATAACGCCTGACAAATAATGAAGTGGGGCAAGGCGTGTTGTCTGCCATTTTACGAATTTGGGTTGTTAGTTTAATTTATTTAAATCATATCTATCCCCTCACTCCAAAACATGCATGAATGCACATGTATAAAGTAAAATATAAAAAAAGTAAGCATATCATTCACACATACACCCTTATCGCTATAATCATACTCAGCCAAATAATGTTTCTCTGTGGTGACCAAAAACCTACTACACTCCCTTTTTATTCCTGTCTGACTTTTCAGTGTACACAACTTCTTTGAAGAAGTGAATTCTATAATGCTGTCACATGTCCGGTCTATGTTTAATGAACTTGTCCTATTTTAGATTCCAGTTTTCAATATTGGTTTATTGAATAATTCTTAGCAATTGTGACAGCCAGACTTATCCTCCATGAAATGCCACAATATTTGGCCAATTATAATTATTCATGACCCCTTGCCAGATAAATCAGTTGACTTTCCTCAACTGTCAATGTTATTTCCCCTTATTTATAAATTAAGATTTATAATTATTTATCCTGTTATTATGGCTCACCCCCAGTCAGTTGAATCTCTGGTCATGCTACAAACAATTATGTAACAATGGGTAAGATAACAATAAATTTAATAACAATTCAATTAAAATAGAAGAAAAAATAATTATTATGATTTGTGACCAACAGATTGTATCATTGTGTGGCCCGGATAACTAACCGCACACTGTCTCTGAGTTCTGTGTCTCACTTGGCATAATGACTTATCTTATAATTCATATAACAGATGAACACATTGTCATTGATATATTCGATGTAGCTCTGACATCATGTACTGAATCTTCTTGTGGCCTCTCGTGGTCCCTTATGACTTCGACTTACCCTTGGACGATGGGCACTCTGTATCAATGTCTGTGCATCTGACAAATTCAATTCATTCAGGCGACTATATGAATGAATCGAGGTCATCTAATGGCTTAGCGCTATGTCACTATACAGAAAGCAAGTGACTATATATGGGCATCTAGTGTCCGTCTATCAACCTGTACTTCACCTCTAGCTTTCTCTAACACGTAAAAAATTGTTACATCAGCTAAGCTTAATTGCTTAATGGAAGTCCTCTCAATAATTATACAGACAGCAGAAACCATTAATACATTGAACGATTACGAATTATGAAAAATATATTTTAAAATAAGCATAATTTGTTTAATATATTCTGACAAATATACGAGTCATATAGTCCTTATTGTTCACGCTGGTCTTTCTGTCCACTCAGCACATGAAAAGTTTCCTTTCACTTCAGGTAAATACTAAATATATGTACCTCAATGCACATCAAATTCTATTATACAAAAATTACAAGTAATACATTTAGTAAAATATACCATACTGAACTTTAAATATTAGCGAAATAACAATTCTTCTTTATCAGTCATTCACTCAAAACATTACAATCATAGAAACCATACAAGTGCACCAAAGCACAAAAATAATAATATAAGTCTTAGCCTTATATGTCTAATTAACAATACAGATTTATTAATAAAAGTCACTGTGTAGCTCTAAATGTTGTGGAATAGAGAAAATGTTTACAACACCAAAATATCCACCAAGCGAGAGACAAGTGGTAGGATCATTAATAAAAATTAATATTCTCATCACTTGAAATTAGTTATGAAAGATTAATTAAAAATAATTATTATCTTCATGCGTGCCATATCACATAAGCCTTTCTCTGTTCATTTATACCAGATTTTGATCTATGTTCACCCTTTAGAGCGGGGTCTATCCCGTTACATGTGCCATGACTTTGAGAAAAAGAACCCGTAATGAGTTTGTCCCCCCTATTTAAGGATTGGCCAGCCTGACGTAAGGGTCAAGACTACTTTCCATGCTTTCTCTTTCATACTGCGCATTAAGTTACTATCAGAAGACTTTTGATCTGAGTCATTTCTGCCGGCAGGGTTACCCCCATCCCTACACCTTCATTGAGGGTACATATGGTCAAGGTTATCTTTCTACACCTATACGTGTTTACTACAATTGGCCGATCGGATTTCCGCCTGCTCCTCCGTTTGACCACTGTTCACGACCAAGGTTGGATTATTGGAGTGAAATATACATTTAAATTAACTGATCATCTTCCCTGTTACCAGCGAAACTTTGGAATACTGGTATCATGAATAACTACGTCAAACGTGCGTGCTTGCACTAGACTTTTCTCATACACCTCGTGTATCTAGATTTTATTAATTTTTAATATTTGAGGCTGGACAAAGTTTTATGCCTTCCACCGACATGCTGTTTGTCCTAGTTCTTAGTGATAATGATGTTTGTCCTATAAGTACATCATAACTTCATACACCAACCTGGAGGTCAACATCCCTGTCTGTCTGCAACAAACTACGAATTTTCAACAGCAACGTTAAGTCTGTCCTCCTCTATGGCTCAGAGACCTGGAGAGTCACCAACACCCTAACCAACAAACTCCAAGTATTCGTCAATGGCTGCCTTCACAACTTACTGAAGATCAGGTGGAGAGACAAACTAAAGAACACCAATTTGTGGCAGCGGACAAACCAAGATCCCATCGACCAGCAGATGGCCAGGTGGAAATGGCGATGGATAGGACACACCCTGCGGAAACCCCCAAAGGACATCACCCAGAAGGTTTTGCAGTGGTACCACCTGGGAAAGAGACGTGTCGGTCGCCCTAAGACGACCTGGAGACGATCCTGAAGAGGAAATGAAGAGCTGCAACATGTCGTGGGTGAACTGAAAAAGGCTGCCCAGAATCGAGTACGCTGAAGAACTGTTTTTGAGGCCCTTTGTTCCTCGAGGAATCCAAGGAAATAAACAAGTAATTAAGCAACTTATTAGGGTGTACATCATTTAGAGTTTATGTTTAAGTCTACATTTTATAAGCCTTATGCTGATATTGATATTTAAATTGTAACAATGTAATACGTCAACACTATTTAGAATATTCTTTAAAAAAAAGGAAGGTGGCTTCGCCCTCCCCCCCCACCGATGAAGGGTGTGCACCAAACTGGTGCAATCTGTTTACCCCCTTCCGCCAGACCTCTTGCCCTCCACCACAGATGCACCACGAGGCTGTGGGGATCCCCCCAGAAGCATACTAAGACTGAGAACAGCATGAAAATGAAAGGTCTTTGTCATTCTATATGTTATATGTATATTTGATTGTCGATTTAATATTTTTAAAATTAAATTTATTGACCTTCTTACACATACTGATAACCATAAGTTGGATAAGAAAATGGGGGGAGGAGCTCGCTAAATATAGATTAAAAGACGGATTTCTCTTCTCCTTTAGTAAGAAGTTTTCCTCCTACGGAAATATTGTGTGACGGTGAATGTTCATCTTTAACGTTGTGGAAGAGAGAAAAAGTTTACAGCGCCCTCATATCCGCCAAATGAGAGAGACAAGTGGTGTCTGCTGGAGAATTATTAATGACGTAAATTAAGATGCTCATCACTTCTAATTAGTTACGGATGATTAATTAAGAATAACAATCATAGCGAAAGCGTCACAGGGATTATATTCATCACGGCCGCATGTCAAGAAGTGTTTACAGGCACATTACTATATGGAACAGAAGTACGTGCTTACAAAGTTTATTTGTTGGTGTATCGAATATATTAAGAAATGTAACGTGTGTAGTAAAAGTAGTTGAGCAAAGGAATATAATAGTACTACGCAATGCAAACTAACAGATCAACGCATAAATTTGTACAGTAAACCGCAGTACGCGGTGGATACACGAGAAGGTACTATGATGTGGTGAACATTTATCTACCTTAGGCCTCACGTCGTGTACCTATTAAATCTTCACACTTGTTATATATCAGAGTCGGAATAAAAGAGTCACTGTTTGTTTCGTACTTCCAGTAGAGTAAGTGTCATATTCCTATGATGTCAAAAAATATCACTAGTCCTGGTTGAAGTATTTTCGCGTCAAGGTGTGTTCCGATGGGCTCGAGTTGTGAATGCAGATAATCACTACAGAATCAGGAAGAACTTTCCAGTTGACTAGTTTGTGGGACGAAGTTTAGGAGCTGTATAGTTTGTGGGACAAATTTTAGGGGCTGTATACTTCAGTAGTTGACTAATTTGTAGGACGAATTTTCGGTCGCTGACTTGTTATAGGATGAATTTCCAGGAGACATAGGTCATCGGGAAAAGCAGAGTTTAAGCCGTTTTGTACTTCAGCTAGACTCAATAAGGTCGTGACAGTGTTTAAGAAATGCGGAATCAAGTTATTGCTGTGGTTGGGTACATACTGCTGGTAAGCAAATTAAATAAATCAAATGTGAAACTAATTATAGAATCGGTTTGCGTCTTGTCAAATTAACTAGTATAATCAATGTACCTTTGAATGATACCAAGACTATGATTAAAAATATAACACAGAAAATAGCTGTATCAGTTGGTGTATTTACATTTTTGTAATATTTTTGTAACACAAACAGCTGAGCTGTTGTTACATTGTAACTAAATTTTGCAAAAGTAATGAAATAACACTCTACTGCGTACTAGGCAGTATTTCAGGTCTGAAGAAATAAAAATAAAACGTTACTGTCTAGTGTAAAAGTAATTTGATAGGCCATGTTTTCTTTTATAAAGAGAACTTTCAATGTGTGTGTAAATACTTCTTACAGTTTTGAACGGACAGTTTCATCTCTTGCGCTAAGTGCATACATGATCGTGTGTGTGTGTGTGTGTGTGTGTGTGTGTGTGTGTGTGAGTGTGTGTGTGTGTGTGTGTGTGTGTGTGTGAGAGAGAGAGAGAGAGAGAGAGAGAGAGAGAGAGTTAAATGTTTGGGTCCGGGTACCGAATTGTTCAAGTGCAAAAGAATCAGTAACTTATAACTTTTTTAACTGTCTGATAAATATTATGCTGAAATACATCACCCAATTTTGTAGTACTCTTGCCTACTATTACAGTTGCTTCACTATGTCGCTGATCGCACGCATTAACTTCACAACAAAGCATACATATCTTCTTTGACTTGTCAATAGATAATGCATGATATATAATTATGTTCCAAAAAGGGATAGTTTGGAAAATTGTTTATTTATCAGAACTCACATAATCCTATACAATTATTGATCCAATAATAATGTCTAATTTAGGAGTATCTATACAGCATTATATATTTAGATAGATAGATAGATAGACAGATAGACAGATAGATAGATAGATAGATAGATAGATAGATAGATAGATAGATAGATAGATAGATCCGTACTTTAATGTAGTTTCACTTTAAGAAACTAGCTGACCAGCAATAGCAAGTGGAAAATCAATTTCTTTTAACGAATATTTTGTAAATTATTTCACTCGGCAGATGACATGTAGAATCAAGTGCTCAACCATAAATGGATTTTTAACAACAACGCCTACTACTTTTCCTGAATCAGCTACTACAACAATTACAACTACATCTGAATCAACAACTACAACACTTACTACTTTTTCTAAATCAACAACTACAACACCTACAACTACTTCTCAATCAACAACTGCAACACCTACTACTTCCCAGTCAACAACTACAACACCTACTACGAATTCTCAATCAAATACAATACCTACTTCTTCTGAATCAACAACTACAATACATACTACTACTTCTGAATCAACAACTACAACACCTACTTCTTCTGAATCAACAACTACAACACCTACAACTACTTCTGAACCAACAACTACAACACCTACCTCTTCTGAATCAACAACTACAACACATACAACTACTTCTGAACCAACAACTACAACACCTACTTCTTCTGAATCAACAACTACAATACCTACACCTACTTCTGAACCAACAACTACAACACCTACAACTACTTCTGAATCAACAACTACAACACCTACTACTACTTCTCAATCAACAACTACAACACCTACAACTACTTCTGAACCAACAACTACAGCACCTACAACTACTTCTGAATCAACAACTACAACACCTACTACTACTTCTCAATCAACAACTACAACACCTACAACTACTTCTGAACCAACAACTACAACACCTACTTCTTCTGAATCAACAACTACAATACCTACAACTACTTCTGAACCAACAACTACAACACCTACAACTACTTCTGAATCAACAACTACAACACCTACTACTACTTCTCAATCAACAACTACAACACCTACAACTACTTTTCAACCAACAACTACAACACCTACTTCTTCTGAATCAACAATTTCAACAATTACAACTACTTCTCAACCAACAACTACAACACCTACTTCTTCTGAATCAACAACAACAATACCTACAACTACTTCTGAATCAACAACTACAACACGTACTTCTTCTGAATCAACAACTACAACACCTACAACTACTTCTGAACCAACAACTACAACACCTACAACGACTTCTGAATCAACAACTACAACACCTACTACTACTTCTCAATCAACAACTACAACACCTACAACTACTTCTGAACCAACAACTACAGCAGTTACAACTACTTCTGAACCAACAACTACAACACCTACTACTACTTCTCAATCAACAACTACAACACTTACAACTACTTCTGAACCAACAACTACAACACCTACTTCTTCTGAATCAACAATTGCAACACCTACAACTACTTCCGAACCAACAACTACAACACCTACTTCTACTGAATCAACAAATACAATACCTACAACTACTTCTGAATCAACAACTACGAAACCTACTTCTTCTGAATCAACAACTACAACACTTACAACTACTTCTGAACCAACAACTACAACACCTACTTCTTCTGAATCAACAACTACAATACCTACAACTACTTCTGAACCAACAACTACAACACCTTCAACTACTTCTGAATCAACAACTACAACACCTACAACTACTTCTGAACCAACAACTACAACACCTACAAATACTTCTGAACCAACAACTACAACACCTACTACTACTTCTCAATCAACAACTACAACACCTACAACTACTTCTGAACCAACAACTACAACACCTACTTCTTCTGAATCAACAACTGCAACACCTACAACTACTTCTGAACCAACAATAACAACACCTACTTCTTCTGAATCAACAACTACAATACCTACAACTACTTCTGAATCAACAACTACAATACCTACTTCTTCTGAATCAACAACTACAACACCTACAACTACTTCTGAACCAACAACTACAACACCTACTTCTTTTGAATCAAGAACTACAATAGCTACAACTACTTCTGAACCAACAACTACAACACCTACAACTACTTCTGAATCAACAACTACAACACCTACTACTACTTCTCAATCAACAACTACAACACCTACAACTACTTCTGAACCAACAATTACAACACCTACTTCTTCTGAATCAACAATTGCAACAATTACAACTACTTCTGAACCAACAACTACAACACCTACTTCTCCTGAATCAACAAATACAATACCTACAACTACTTCTGAATCAACAACTACAACACCTATTTCTTCTGAATCAACAACTACAACACCTACAACTACTTCTGAACCAACAACTACAACACCTACTTCTTCTGAATCAACAACTACAATACCTACAACTACTACTGAACCAACAACTACAACACCTACAACTACTTCTGAATCAACAACTACAACATCTACTACTACTTCTCAATCAACAACTACAACACCTACAACTACCTCTGAACCAACAACTACAACACCTACAACTACTTCTGAACCAACAACTACAACACCTACTACTACTTCTCAATCAACAACTACAACACCTACAACTACTTCTGAACCAACAACTACAACTCCTACTTCTTCTGAATCAACAACTGCAACACCTACAACTACTTCTGAACCAACAACTAGAACAACTACTTCTTCTGAATCAACAACTACAATACCTACAACTACTTCTGAACCAACAACTACAACACCTACAACTACTTCTGAATCAACAACTACAACACCTACTACTACTTCTCAATCAACAACTACAACACCTACAACTACTTCTGAACCAACAACTACCGCACTTACAACTACTTCTGAACCAACAACTACAACACCTACTACTACTTCTCAATCAACAACTACAACACTTACAACTACTTCTGAATCAACAACTACAACACCTACTTCTTCTGAATCAACAATTGCAACACCTACAACTACTTCCGAACCAACAACTACAACACCTACTTCTACTGAATCAACAAATACAATACCTACAACTACTTCTGAATCAACAACTACGACACCTACTTCTTCTGAATCAACAACTACAACACCTACAACTACTTCTGAACCAACAACTACAACACCTACTTCTTCTGAATCAAGAACTACAATACCTACAACTACTTCTGAACCAACAACTACAACATCTTCAACTACTTCTGAATCAACAACTACAACACCTACAACTACTTCTGAACCAACAACTACAACACCTACAACTACTTCTGAACCAACAACTACAACACCTACTACTACTTCTCAATCAACAACTACAACACCTACAACTACTTCTGAACCAACAACTACAACACCTACTTCTTCTGAATCAACAACTACAACACCTACAACTACTTCTGAACCAACAATAACAACACCTACTTCTTCTGAATCAACAACTACAATACCTACAACTACTTCTGAATCAACAACTACAACACCTACTTCTTCTGAATCAACAACTACAACACCTACAACTACTTCTGAACCAACAACTACAACACCTACTTCTTTTGAATCAACAACTACAATACCTACAACTACTTCTGAACCAACAACTACAACACCTACAACTACTTCTGAATCAACAACTACAACACCTACTACTACTTCTCAATCAACAACTACAACACCTACAACTACTTCTGAACCAACAACTACAACACCTACTACTACTTCTCAATCAACAACTACAACACCTACAACTACTTCTGAACCAACAACTACAACACCTACTTCTTCTGAATCAACAACTGCAACACCTACAACTACTTCTGAACCAACAACTACAACACCTACTTCTTCTGAATCAACAACTACAATACCTACAACTACTTCTGAATCAACAACTACAACACCTACTTCTTCTGAATCAACAACCTCAACACCTACAACTACTTCTGAACCAACAACTACAACACCTACTTCTTCTGAATCAACAACTACAATACCTACAACTACTTCTGAATCAACAACTACAACACCTACTTCTTCTGAATCAACAACTACAACAACTACAACACCTACAACTACTTCTGAACCAACAACTACAACACCTACTTCTTCTGAATCAACAACTACAGTATCTACAACTACTTCTGAACCAACAACTACAACACCTACAACTACTTCTGAATCAACAACTACAACACCTACTACTACTTCTCAATCAACAACTACAACACCTACAACTACTTCTGAACCAACAACTACAACACCTACAACTACTTCTGAACCAACAACTACAGCACCTACTACTACTTCTCAATCAACAACTACAACACCTACAACTACTTCTGAACCAACAACTACAACACCTACTTCTTCTGAATCAACAACTGCAACACCTACTACTTCCCAGTCAACAACTACAACACCTACTACGAATTCTCAATCAAATACAATACCTACTTCTTCTGAATCAACAACTACAATACATACTACTACTTCTGAATCAACAACTACAACACCTACTTCTTCTGAATCAACAACTACAACACCTACAACTACTTCTGAACCAACAACTACAACACCTACCTCTTCTGAATCAACAATTACAACACATACAACTACTTCTGAACCAACAACTACAACACCTACTTCTTCTGAATCAACAACTACAATACCTACACCTACTTCTGAACCAACAACTACAACACCTACAACTACTTCTGAATCAACAACTACAACACCTACTACTACTTCTCAATCAACAACTACAACACCTACAACTACTTCTGAATCAACAACTACAACACCTACTACTTTTTCTGAATCAACAACTACAACACCTTCAACTACTTCTCAATCAACAACTATAACACCTACTTCTTCTCAATCAACAACTACAACACCTACTACTTCCCAATCAACAACTATAATACATACTACGACTTCTCAATCAACTACAATATCTACTTCTTCTGAATCAACAACTACAACACCTACTACTACTTCTCGATCAACAACTACAACACCTACTTCTCAAACAACAACTACAACACCTACTACTTCTCAATCAACAACTACAACACCTACTACTTCTCAACCAACAACTACAACACCTACTACTACTTCTCAACCAACAACTACAACACCTACTACTACCACTGAAAGTATGTGTGCCTGCCTTTTTTTTTGTAATAATAACTTACTGCCATGATGTATATAAAGTACTAATACCCCTTTCTTTATTCATTCCCCATGTCAGTCATTCATCATTTGTTGTCATTTTCCCATGTATTCATTAATTAAACAATCCATCAGTACGTATAACATTTCTGAACTTTCAGTAATTTTTAATTGTGCACGTCACCATTTGTCTTGGTTTTCTGTATTACATACTAATGCCTAAGGCCCTAAGTCAAGACGAGAGGAACGAAGGATCAATTTGAATCCGATAAAGCTATTAAGACTCGACAAAAAAACAAATAGAGATCAAATATAAAAACGGGATGGGCTGATTACCGAGATGTCTTTAGGCCAATTCTGCCTTCGTGGAAACTTTAAACAATAAAAACTCGCTTTACAGGAATCAATTCAAGTAACATTAGCAAATAGACTTTTCACTGTAATGTTCGAGAGAGAGAAAAGAAGGAAAAAAGGAAAAAAGAAGGACGGATGGAAGGAAGGAAGAAAACATCATCATTAGTATCATTACTGTATTTATCATGATTTCTTTATGGCAGCTGTCATTGCTAATTTGTCCTTTTCTGTTGTTCCTGTAAATCTATTCGGAAATTATAAATTACTAGTTACACTCACATTCATTGAACATATTATGCTAGTTAAGAATTAGGCATCTCCTTGGATAACTCGGAATGGATTTAATTGAATGTGTGAATGATATCTGAGTAAATTCCAAAATTATTGTTTTACATTTCCAATTGCAGGTAGATATTTCAAATATGCATATATATAGTCCTTAATATAAAAATATAATTCTCATCTTATATATTTAACCTATTTTGCCAAGCCAGCTATGCTAACAAGAATTGTTTACCTTTCCCCAGTCCCAGTGATCTCACTATGGAGACAGCACCACGATATCATTAGCCACGGTCTTGTGTGTCGTACTGTCACTAATAGAAAATGTCACGACAGATAAGATTGTCTTGTGTGTCATACTGTCTTTTTACAGGATATGTCTGGACATATAAGATTGACTTATGCATCGTACTGTGATCAACATAACATATCAGGACAGATAAGATTGTCTTGTGTATCGAACGGTCACTAATTGAAAATGTCACGACAGATAAGATTGTCTTGTGTATCGTACGGTCACTAATAGAAAATGTCACGACAGATAAGATTGTCTTGTGTATCGTACGGTCACTAATTGAAAATGTCACGACAGATAAGATTGTCTTGTGTATCGTACGGTCACTAATAGAAAATGTCACGACAGATAAGATTGTCTTGTGTATCGTACGGTCACTAATAGAAAATGTCACGACAGAATTTATTTTAGTCCTGTGAACTATACTATTGTACGGCGTGTTTGCACTTGTAGAATGTGCTGATTGCAAATAACACATTTGCTAAGTTATCATTTGATACAAGCTTTTATTTGATTTCTTTAATTTTTATTGAATAGAGTTTATTTTAATTTCTTAAAAATAAAATTATCATTATTAATTAATTAAGTATTATATAAGCATCCCTATTAGATTTCTATCATAACTATTTAGATACGATCAAAAGTGTTTTATGAATATAAATAATTATTCTTTTTCAGTCGTCTGCCCAGCTGGCCAGTATCTCAATAGTACCATTAATCAGTGCCATGTGTGTCCAGTCGGTCAGTATCAGAACCTGACAGGACAGATCGTGTGCATAGACTGTCCTATCAACTTCACCACGGCAACCAATGCGTCCACATCACAAGATGCGTGCAGAGGTGATATTTCCTATATCATTCATTGATTTTGTAGAAACAGTCTTGTTCTCTGTCTGGAGTAATCAGTGTCAAGTGGGAAGAGCATCAAATATTAATGTGTACTTCAAAATTACGCAGAAACACTCGACACTATTTTGACCATTAAATACAAATTTGAGTATACACAATCTTTTTCCGTGGTATATTACACACTCATCAGATATATGGGGAAAATGTGTAAGTTCAATAGCAGTTTGCAAACTAAATAAATGGGTTGTTTTTCATTCTCATGATATTTATTATTATGTTGCTTTGTGTACTTTTGTCCTACTTTGTTGTTTGCTTAAGTATTCTGCTTCATTGGTTGGTATACTCCATTGAAGTTTGCTATTGATATCAGTGATCCATTTTTTTTTGCAGTTATTCGACATGTATTCGGTATGACCTTGTATTCAATATGATCCTGGATATTCCCGAGTATTATTTCTCCCACTTTTCGAGATATATAGAGTACAGTCATACAGTCATACATACAGTCATACAGTCATACAGTCATATAGTCATTGTTTTAATAAGTAGACTTTTGTGCTTTATAAACAGTTTTCTTGTTTTCCTTTCTAGGTTATTGGTATCGTTTGCTATCTGATCTACAACTACTATCACTTTTGTTATGATAATAATACTAGTAGTAGTATAGGTTTTGTTATGGTAGTAATAATAGAAGCATTAGTAGTAATAGTAGTTGTAATAGAATAGCAGTAGTACTATGCCTATGTAAAGTTTTGTAGTGAAAGAGTAAGAGAATATTTTTACGATGTAATAATGCACTTTTAAATCGCAGGATTAGAAGGAGTAAATCGTATCGTATCATAATCTCACGTTGATACGTGACCGATTTAGAGAAACATACAACCGAATGCATGTTCCACCTAGTCAACAAACAGTCATTAAAAAAAAATCAAAATAAATCAAGAATCATAAAAAAATTAACTTACCACACAGTGAGTTAACTACTGATACAGACTTGCGACTATGGTAAAATACATTGGAAATACTATTTTCTGTTAACAAACATGCTCTGATTAATTAATTTAAGATTTTACATGAACTAAAGAAACATTTCTAACTGCTAACCTTAACTGGTATTAGATGTATGTGAATAAAGTTAATTAAGCAAAACCTTTTACTGACGTAAACTTAAAACACTAGATCTGATACTATTCATTATAGGTTATACATTTCTCTTTATAAATTTATTCATTGCAGTCAGGTGTAGCCCAGGTTACTTCCGCTTCAACAGAACTACCTGTGTGATATGCAGCGTGGGTTCTTACCAGGATCAACCAGATGCTACGATATGCAATGTGTGTGGATCGAGAAAAACTACAGAACTACCAGCATCTACTTCATTTTCTGATTGTTACTGTGAGTAAGTTAACATTCGTTTACAATTGAACTGTTCACATGATTAAATGTGATACGTGGAGATGTTAATGTTTGAGGTCATTGCGCGTCATCACGTACACATTTATTATTCACGACTTACCCTCATAACGAAAAAAAAATAGTCCATCACTTTGTTTTCACGACAACACTGCACAGTCCTATTTCTAACTCTAGACTGTTCCTTGCCAGGTTGTAATTTCCAGTTTTTAGAATCTTATAAATCAAGATTCTTGAGCTTGTTTTCTTTATTTAAGATATGAAGGATTTAGTCCACTTAACAGAGTCCATCCTGGCAAAATGGTAAAACGCAGTGCTTAATATACTGTTGAAAGTGTCGTGCAGAATAATTGCTGTGCATAATTATGTCCTGTATTCCCACATACTTTTCCAGGCTTTCCTTCAATGTCCTGTATTCCCGCATACTTTTCCAGGCTTTCCTTCAATGTCCTGTATTCCCACATACTTTTCCAGGCTTTCCTTCAATGTCCTGTATTCCCGCATACTTTTCCAGGCTTTCCTTCAGTGTCCTGTATTCCCGCATACTTTTCCAGGCTTTCCTTCAGTGTCCTGTATTCCCGCATACTTTTCCAGGCTTTCCTTCAATGTCCTGTATTCCCGCATACTTTTCCAGGCTTTCCTTCAATGTCCTGTATTCCCGCATACTTTTCCAGGCTTTCCTTCAATGTCCTGTATTCCCGCATACTTTTCCAGGCTTTCCTTCAGCACCTTTTCAAATATATTAGGAAATAAACTAGTGTTAAGTGCTCGAAATCTGCCTAACAGGAAAGAGCAGAGTGGAACAGTTCGCTCGAGGAATGATATAGCATGCGTAATGTTGTGGAATTTTAATCACACTCCGTATGTTAGACTGTAACGTTGAGTGGGTTTGAATTTTGCAGAGTAGGTTAACAGACCTAAAAGCGCTTCTATTATTATTATTATTATTTTCGAAACATATATTGTGCATTTATTTCTGTTAATGGCGCGCTGAAGTTCTAAAATTTGTGTATGAACTCTTCCATGTGTAGTTGTGGATGACTACGTCCATTCGATTGTATCAGTAAAACATTATTCTTAAACAACGTTTTTCTTGCCCAAGTTTAGTTTATATCAAACAGCTTAACGTTAGACGGACAGTCCAAGTGACTTGCCACCTAGCTACTGTACAATCAAATAGCAAACATTGTTGTAATGTAAGTTGACGTTTAGATAGTTCACTTTACAATCTGTAAAGTAACACACGTTATTGTCGTATACGGTAGCTGGCGTTTAGACAATTCACTCCTGATATTCATGGATGGGAATTGATGCTGTTGACTGGCAAACAATAGTACTATTACTTTAGTAGTATCAGTACATTTACATACAGATTTGGAAAGCACTAAACCTGAATAAGCATAATGATATAAATCAGAAGATCAGCCTGAAATATTTGTACTTCGATGAATTATTTCAGTGATAACATTTAACTGCTGTGAAATACGGTTTGTATTCCAAATGATAACACACTGATGGCGTAAGCGTCCTCTTCTAAAAATAATCATGATTGATTTAGCACAGATCTATTATGGGTTTTCTATTAATACTGCTTAAGACGGTACTTCACAAAATGGTGATTACATCATCGGGTTAATTCTACATTGATCATATTCATCGACATATGAAAACAGAGACACTAGAAACAATAAGGGATGGATTATATTTAAGATGATATGATAAACAATTAACACGGCAAAGCTCGAACAATTAAAATTAATATTTAAAACGAAAATTAAGACAACATTTTATTAATTAATTAAGTTCGGACCGTAGCCCTGCCTATCTAGTCACAAAAGGTCCAGTCAATTACAGATAAATGTATTAATGTAGAAATGGTGGATTTCAGTCTTTCATAACTCTCGTAGTTTTCACTTCTGTAGCTACTTATAACCATTAACTTCTAAGACTGTAATGTGACAAAAACAAAAATTTATTCAATAGAAATTTCGATGTGGTGCCTCCGATTATAATTATTAATTCTACAACGCCATATTGTATTAAAAACACTAGGAAGTACTGAATAATAAACATACACATTTGCTATATTACATTTTATTTTTGATGTACAGTAAAATTAAATACATATTATCCTGAGAGATACATAACATCGATAAATTAAAAGTTAGTACTGAGTAGTAGACATAGCTGTAAGTAGAATTCACACATAATATTTAATAGTATGACGAAATGGCGAATTCCTTGGATTGGCTATCTCTGTGTGACATGCACCCCTTTGTTATTGAATATGATTATTATTATTAATCATCAATGATTAATTACATCTTGAATTATGCTTATTAAAAATTATCCCCGGAGAGACCACTCAGTTGGCGTATTATACGGGTGTAGTAAAAGTCTTCTCTGTCCCACAACAATAAGACACAGAGTATAGCTAATCCAAGGAATTCAACACTTCATCATACCAATAAAGGAGCAATAAAAATCAGTTTTATTTATATTTAATGAGCCTCCATCCACTTACTATTACGCCAGCATATAATTTAATAATATGTGTAAGAAGGCCAATAAATTTAACAATACATTTATTAAATCAAGAATCAAATATACATATGTACAAATACAATGAGAATGGTATTTGACATCAATATTCCATGAAACATCGTTCAAGTAAGTTCAATACTTATTGAACACATGATGTGCCAGTGACAAACGTGGAGTTGACGAAATTGAACTGAACTATAAATTGTAACATTGTGGCAAAGTGCACAAAGGACTGTTAACACATCTCTGAATCAGGTGACATAAAGATTATTATTACTTATCTCTAATAACTCCATTTCTGTCCTCTGATAAAACTATCCTGTGATTTGTATTGACTCTATTGTTGAATTGTATTTAAGATAGACTGTGTAATTATAAAATTATCTGAACATGGGTTCGTGGAAATATTGATGTCAAGTAATCTTCTTCATTGTCTTTGTCATGTGTATATTAGAATGTTGATTTACTAAATGTATTGTTAAATTTATTTAAGTGCTTATGTGTATTGATAATCTTATGTTGGAGAAGAAAGTGGGTGGATTGCTAAATATAGAATTGTCTTCTCCTTTAGTGAGAAGTTTTCCACCTATAGAATATTTTGTGACAGTAAATATTCACCTTTAATGGAAAAGAGAAAACATTCACAACACCCATATATCTGCAAATTGAGAAAAACGAGTAGTGTGTGCTGGATGATTATTAAAAAATAAATGAAGATTCTTATCACATGTAATTAGTTATGAAAGATTAATTAATAATATTAATAATAATTTTCATTTATTAAGTGGTGTTGCCATCACAGTATCAAAAATAAACCACATGACTATTCTTATCATAGAGGAAATTGAGTTATAGAGTGATTTGATAATAGTCTGTACATAACCTGTCCAATGATGTAAGCTGCTACAGAGGGCTTTCATAACAGTGTTGTAAGTTTATAGGCAATCTTTTTTGTGTTCTGCTAAGCACATCTTTGAAATTTCCAACACTATAGATCCCTCGAGACTAATCTAGGTACCTGTTCGCCATATCAGCTTATCGAGTAGGCACTAACAGTAACGAACGTCTAACTCCTTTGCTAGAAAGCTCCACAGTGTAGTCAACTCCACTTGCCAATGCACACAAACCACAGTGTAGTCAAACACACTTGCCAATGCACACAAACCACAGTGTAGTCAAACACACTTGCCAATGCACACAAACCACAGTGTAGTCAAATACACTTGCCAATGCACACAAACAGGATGTAGTGAACCAATACACACAAACAGGATGTAGTGAACCAATACACACAAACAGGATGTAGTGAACCAATGCACACAAACAGGATGTAGTGAACCAATACACACAAACAGGATGTAGTGAACCAATGCACACAAACAGGATGTAGTGAACCAATGCACACAAACAGGATGTAGTGAACCAATGCACACAAACAGGATGTAGTGAACCAATGCACACAAACAGGATGTAGTGAACCAATGCACACAAACAGGATGTAGTGAACCAATGCACACAAACAGGATGTAGTGAATAAATGCAAATGCCACACTCTAGGATGGAAACTGCTCGAATCCACCACACTCTTACACAAAAGAAAGAAAAAAGCTTGCTCCATTCTGAAAAAAATCATATCAGAGAGCAACGCTAGGTTCCAAGTTTAATCATTCTTTCTTACAATCATTCTCAACTTACAATTCCTGTAACAGTATTTATTAGCCTGATACGTCCGTGCAACATAATAAATACAACATAAACAATTAAGAACATGTTTCTACTAGAAGAAATGACAAGTGTTTAACAGATTACATACAAGTATCCTAATTCAGAACTGTACAAAATAATAGCCTTTTCATATAATACATCTTTATATTAAGTTACAAATATAATATATCAATAGCAAAATGTACAAAACATCAATCAGTTAACTCACCATTAAGCTAACGATCGCACTTTTCATGACCGGACTTGAGTTACGTCAAAATGAAAGTGATTAGAATATAGCACTTTCTTTAACATATAAGTTTCAGTCTCTATCCAATGGCTAGTTCATTATGTATAAACCTTAAACTATTGGATAGTAAAAATTACTCATCCACTCTGGACTAGTTTGGATTACTTCAACAAATTCTAGCATATTCTTTATATGAGATATTATTTTAACTCTGGTACTTCCAAAATTATCGCCACGTGCAGTATCCGATGGTCATGTCAGGTTGATATTTAACAATTTTTATAATAATTAAGTTTTTAAATAGGGACAAGCTGTTTTACTTCACCACACCCTGTACTTTGAATGAATGTGTATAATATCTCGAATCATCTATTTTTAAAGAGTTATTTTAAGACGCATTATTACATTTTATTTGAATTATTTGTTTAATTAAAAACTTTTAGATGCCTGTCCAATTGGTTATTACCCGTCAGAAGCAGCATCGGGTTGCCTTAAGTGTGGAATTGGCACATACCAGGACACGGGTGGTTCCAGACAATGCAAGACCTGTCCTAATGACACTACCACCCTTCAGCTGGGTGCAGACGACCTACTCAGCTGTTATCGTAAGTAAATACTACAACATAGCATTTGAAAAATGTGTTAATGTAAGCAATAGTTATAACATTGTAGTTAATGTAAGCAATTGATACAACACAATATTTAATGTAAGTAATTATTACTGCATAGTAGTTATTGTAAGTAGATATTACCTTACAGTAATTGAAAAAAAGTTTTAGTGTAAGTAATTATTAAATAGAATTGTTGAAAGAAGTCCAAGTAGCGAACTTGTTCAGTGTACTGTAAATATTCAAACACCTTCCGAAAGTAACCAAATGTGCCGATGTCTTTAAATCGCGTGAAACAGTTGTTTCATACATCATTGCATTATCTAAGTCGTACGTTTGCAAGTACACATTATATTTGTAATGTAACACTGAGAGGTAACTTGTCTGACTCGATACTTACCGTTCATCTTTGATTCTATTGCGGACATTTTGTATATATTAAGTTTAATAATTAAGTTTAGTAAATGAATATGTAATTCAATTGTTAATATTTTAATGTGATGATGTATGTAATTGTGCATGCTTATTTTTTTTCATTTGGGGTTCCACTGTTAGAGAAAAAGTAAGCGCGTATATATCATTAGTTTGATTTTTGTACGTTTGCTATTGTCTTAGTATAATATACGCCATTTTGTATGTTTCAGAAAACTATTTATATAACAGAACACTTATAACGTCAAAATAATCACATTATGATTTTAATTTACATTTCAGTAATACGAATTAAAGTATTTTGCATCTTTATTTTAAATATAACGAAATTAACAACAAACTGTCCAATATGTTGAATTCGCATTCAATACGAATTCTTGATTTAAAATAATTACTTTGTATGTATGCTAATGTAATTGAGAATGCTTCAAGCTGATTGGTGGATATTTGTACTCTTAAGTGTCTGTGGTTTTCTTCTTATATTTTTCACAGCCATATGTGCAGCAGGTGAATACCTGAATGTAACTGCCCGCACATGCTTTAGGTGTCCTCTTGCCAGTTTCACTGACAGCCCTGGAACTAACACATCTTGCACTTCATGTCCTGTGGGCTGGACCACTATCCAAACTGGTTCAACATCTATTAATAGCTGCAATATTTGTAAGTAGGACATTTACGCACAACGTATATCCATATACACTAACTATACATGAACCTTTAATTTAGTTCAGTTAAAATGTTTATACATAAATTTAGGGTATCCATCCTCATATTAATATTTAACGACTTGAATGCAAAATAAAATAAATTTATTTTCACGATAACGCATATAATTATATGTCTCTGTCTCAGTGACGTTAGTGTGTTGAAGAGTGTCATTATATATGCTTCTATATTACCATGTATGTACTAATATATTACACGTATATTTCACGAAAAAAATATATATCATTAGATAGGATAATATATGTGGGAATGAGAGGTCATGTTTGTTGCTGACACATGATTTATAAATAATTATATTGGGTATTGTCAATTGCCCACATAAGGTTGGTTATTACATTACAGATACGTCATTTGTTTCAAAGTATTTCATTGTTTGAAAACTAACGTGCTATTACAATCTTGAACCCAACTTGAGCGCCCTCTTTGCCGTGTCAGTTTCTTCAAGCAGAACACGATTACAGAAATTAATTGTATGTCGTGTCCTATTAATCGCACTATTCAGGCCAATGCCTCCACTTCACAAGGTGGTTGCAAAAGTGACATTTCTTACAAATATTCTTGTATTTTCACATTGGTCCAGTACAGTTTGAATTAAGTAGATGTGTTTATTCAGTTTGGTTCGATCATGAACATTGAATTCGATATTGATCTTCAGCAATTAAGAGGATAAGTTTAAATATTTTACCTAAACAAAACATGTGATGGTAGATGTACATAAAAGTATACATCATAATTTATTTCCGTAAAAGAATGAGCTCTCATACTTTATTTATTGTCTTTACAAATGACCATTCCATTATTTATAACTAATAGTCTTTAAATATTTGGGAAATTACGGTAGAAAATAACTGCAATCACGTTTTAGACTGATTGAAACTGCATGTAAAACTAGCACACTCATCAATGATGACAATACTGTATAACATTGGCAAATATTAACATAGTCGATTTTAGGACTTGATGCCATTGTCGTGAGCATGGCATTTGTAGTGAGCCTGAGTGACAAACAGTGAGTTGTACTCGTACAATGCCTAACATTAATAAATATCTGGTACACTACGTAAATAAATAATAATTGAAATGATGTTGAAGTTTCAAGTTTTTGACTGCAAGAAAGCACAAAATTAATAATAAATAATAGCTGCACAAATACTAATCGATGGTTGTGCTTCGTGTTAAAAGTGTTCTGTTGTTATGTATGTTTTATTCTGTATGAAAAAACAGTAAAATAGTTTCTGGCGAAGTCAAATAATTCCATACCATCGATAATCTATATTTATAATAAAATTCTTGCATATGTCTGGATCTAATTCGAAACATTTTGGACAGATTTTGATCGTACTTTTACTGTTGTAAAATATCAAGATAGGATAGCCTATACATGAGCTCGCCAAATGTCCCAGAATGCTATCCTATACGTGAGTTCGCCAGAAGTCCCAAAATGCTATCCTATACGTGAGCTCGCCAGAAGTCCCAAAATGCTATCCTATACGTGAGCTCGCCAGAAGTCCCAAAATGCTATCCTATAAGTGAGCTCACAAAAGTCCCAAAATGCTATCCCATAAGTGAGCTCACAAAACGTCCCAAAATGCTATCCCATAAGTGAGCTCACAAAAAGTCCCAAAATGCTATCCCATAAGTGAGCTTGCCAGAAGCCCTAAAACTAATAAAATAATAAAGTGCATGCGCACTGGATGGGCTTATACATGGCGTGTTACAGGGGTGGGTAGGTGGGTGGACGGGGTTATAAAAGTTCACATTTGTACTTTTTGAGGGTGCTTCAATGATTAACGAAGATTGCATTTCTCATTCTAATTATTAGATTTTAGGCTGTAGTAACTATTGATCAAAACAACAAGGATTAAAATTGTATCCAGTAATTTGAGCATTCTGAATAATACAAATATGACCAGTAAATTAAACATTGCTAAATACTGCTGTTGCATACTTTCAATCTTTAGAAGTTACGTCTATCTCTAAGATAAAATACCAAATTAAAACGAATTCTAACTATTCAACATTTGTGATTCAACATTTGTGTGCCTGATTGGTCAATATCTTACTAATTCATGCCAGCCTGTCCACTAGGTCAGTATCAAGAACTGGCAGGTAAAACCACCTGTTCATTATGTAACAATCGCTATTTGCAAGTAGATATAATTTCTATTCACTAATCCTAATTGTTTTCCTCTGCTTTTCAGATACAGCCATTACGTTTACATCAATACTCATTATTTCCTTGTCTTTCCTTGTGAACGACATGAACAGCACTGGCCGTGAAGAGATAGTTTCCATTGTATAATTACTAACAAATAATGTGTGTACGTTGATATTGGTTGTTTACTTGGGTTTCATGTGGGTGATTATTCGAGATGACGATAGTCATTTTGTAGTATAATTGGTTGCTGTCTAATTCTTTGATCAAATTAGGTAATGATATATTTGCATTTATTTTCATAGTGTCAATTTAATATGGTATTGACTGTCTTGCACTTTCTGATTTTATGTTTGAACCTTGTTTTAATTTGTTTCATAATTATCTAACGTACCATTAATGCATACGACCACTCATGGCTTGGCTCTTAATGAATGTTATTATCATAGAATTTAAATACGTTGTTTACTCAATTGTTTCTTTTTGAATTTAATTTATTTTTTAAAATTTATTTTCTTTCTTTCATGCTCTTTGGTCGTTTATAATATGCAATGACTTTTTCCTGAGAATGTGATTTTCTTGTGTGCCATTTTGTTTGCACTAAAGTGATTTTGATTTGTGTGGTATATTTGAACTAATGTGATTGTGATGTTTTTGATACATTTGACCAGAAGTTATTTTGCTTTCTAGAGGGACGTTGACAACTAAACATAAGAAACTCCAGGAATTAATTGTTTAAAATGATGTTACGGTTTTCATAATAAAATTGACTTTGTTGTGTTGAAAGGCACAGATAGTCTCCAAATAGAGAGGAAGGGAGACAGAGGAAGAGAGAGGAATTAAGAAAGGTAAGAAGAGAGAGGAATTAAGAAAGGTAAGAAGAGAGACAGTACAAGGAGGCAGACAGTGAATTGAGGTAATAATAGAGAGAGAAGACCAGATTGATAAAAAGAAATCATTGAGAGGGAATGGTCAAATCGGAAAAAGAGAAATGCTGAGAGATGACAAGCACAGAGAGTTAAATAGTTGATTATTGCTCGTTGCTTTGATAAATAGGTTCAGGGCATGGAAAATGACAGGTAAGATGAATTATTGTTGCTTTGATAGATAGGTTCAGGGCATGGAAAATGACAGGTAAGATGAATTATTGTTGCTTTGATAGATAGGTTCAGGGCATGGAAAATGACAGGTAAGATGAATTATTGTTGCTTTGATAAATAGGTTCAGGGCATGGAAAATGACAGGTAAGATGAATTATTGTTGCTTTGATAGATAGGTTCAGGGCATGGAAAATGACATAAGATGGATATTTGCGGTATGCACTAATCTCGCTTTCGACAAACTTTATGAAGCAAAACCAAAAGGGGTTTAACATTTCATCAAAGAGAAAGATTAGCATTTTCCAAAACTTTCCTTAAAGACCAAGTGAAATGAAATCTAGGTCAGCCACAGATAAGAATAAATCCGTATGAAATGAGTAATTCCCTTTCTTAGAATTAAGACTGCAAACTTCAAACTTACACTGACTCGTATAAATGCATTTATTTCGGTATTCAAAGTCAATATTTCCGATAGAAATCAGAACTCCCGTTCATTTGCGAGACTGATTTCTCACCAAAGCAACCTAACAAGTGACGTCACGATGTGGATCAACAATCCTCATGCGCTGCCCAATATATTGTCTTGTGGTAAACGCGTGGTTTAGAATTTAGAAATAGTACAGAATGGTGTTATCACCAACAAGTAACAGGACGAAGACAATATAAATATTAAAATGGTCGTACATTAATATTAAGTGATACGAATTTGACAACATGATAACAAATGAAAATCGAAAGCTTTATAGTAACAGCACCAACATTTAATAAAAGAAAGGTTGAATTCTGTATGAGGGACACATCACAATTAATTCCACAGGAAATAGCTATCTCAATGATATTTTAATATTGTCCCTGAAGAACCTTAAGAAAGATTTTAAATGTCTCTGTTCATTCCCATAACACAAAGGTCAGCGGATCTGATAAAAAATCAATACTTTCCATAGACGTGAGTTCCTGTTGAACTAATAGCCACAGCAATAATGAGTTAAGTGTGGACTAATCTATGCTTCAGTATTGTATAAGTTCTACTTGGACCTTTGTTACCTCATCTGTGTACTCAAAGACAGACACAAATCACAGACCTGAATTCTAACAAGGGACTTAACCTCTGTTTCTGGACGATTCCTTTCAAATGCTAGATTATCTCCCTTGTTTTTTTCAAGTCTTGCCAAAACAAACAAACAAAATATGTATATAGAATACTTTTCTAATGAACTTTTTGCTGCATATCACTTTGTACAGCAACAGAATACTGTCCTAATGGACTTTTTACTGCATATCACTATATACAGCAACAGAATACTGTCCTAATGGACTTTTTAACCTCAATGTTCTGTCTTCCTGAGGGGAATCACATGATCCGTTTGAATTTCGATTTAGCAACATTCTTTTAATTTCTTTTTTTTTCAACAGTTGCAGGTAGCAAAAATGTTATTGCTGATTATCTGAGTTGGAGTGAGGTGAGGAATACCAGAGGAGTAACATTCATTTGGTGAGTCATGAAGTGGAAGCAGTGTTGTAAATAGAAAATTTATATTTTGTAACTAACTTGTCGAGCAAGTATAGTCTTAAGCATGGGGGTGTCATATGATGGGAAATTTTCCATATATTTTATATACATTTTCAAGACATCCAATTTTAATTGAAATGCTATTTGTAATTTGAATGACGTGGATATTGCATAATGCTTGTTTTGGTAGTGAGGTCCTGAACAAATGAGTCGTGCATGGTGGCAGATTTCCTGACCGGTGTTTGATACTTGCACTATTTAGGTGAGTGGGTGTTTATTTGTTTGTTTAAATTTGCATGACCATGGCCAGTAAATGTGGTAAATGATTAGTGTGTGTGTGTGTGTGTGTGTGTGTGTGTGTGTGTGTGTGTGTGTGTGTGTGTGTGTGTGTGTGTGTGTGTGTTTTGGGTATGCAATGGTAAGCATTTTTACCATGCTGGCAGAAGTAGTTGGAAGGTGTGAAGTAAGTCATAATAGTATTAGCTCGAGGTAATTGGCTGGAATGAAGATGTGTCTAGCCGAGACAGGTTTGATTCCAAGGGGAGATACTCTTTTCCAATCGTCTCTTAAGGTGATCATTTTGAGACTGGTTCCCTCCCAATTTGGGGTTGTACATGGAGCAGTAAAACCCCGGCTGGATAAGGTAAATGCGTCTTTGCATTGTGTGAATGGTTATGTTTTATTTTGATGCTATGTTTTGTTTTGAACATGTTAACCTTTATTTCTTTCAAAGGCATATGCCAAGCTTAGTAATTATTGATGGAACAATTGATTGGACACTTACACTCTGCAATTGCTTGTGTTTCAGGTTTTTTGTTATTTATTTCAACTTTATCTTTGATTTCAATGTGGGATTTGGAATCTGTTCCTGATGTGATGTCATGTCATATTGCAAGTCTACCAGCATGTTTTATGTGTCACGAGGATGAGAAAATATTAGTAAATTTTTTTCCCTCTATGTGTCATCATACTCTAGACGGTTAAGATTAATGAAACAGCCAAATTAATTAAAACAAGGAAAGGGGATAAAATAACCATTTTGTCAACTATGTGAACCTAAGTGTGGAAACGCTAGCCTTAGTTCATGCCAGGGAATGGAAAGGTGTAATTAACTTTGGAGAGACTCATGTGTTTACCTCACTGGTCAATGTTGCCAGCAGCAATAAATCTGTGTCAGTGTACGCTGTACGTGGATAGGTCCCTGGAGTGGAGAAGCTAATTTTGTCTGTGAGAAGGCAGGCTCTGAGTTTGAAATGTAACTTAGTTTTAAGAATCACCACTATAAAAAAGTATGGTAGTTTAAGTGATATTGTTATTGTGAAATTACTTGTTGAAATATAATTTTGAGTGATTGGGAAGTTAAGATTTATATTACTGTGCTGGTTTGTGTGTACAACCCTTTCTTGCCATGAATAGTGTACGCTTGCCAGGTGGTGATGAGTCGCCATAGTAACTGTAGTTTTAAAAACAAAATAAGAGTAGGATCTGTTGCTCTGAGATTAGTCAGGTGTGCTCTGAGTCACTTAGCTAGACAAATTGATGTCACTCAAATGTGTCAGACTTGGAATTCAATATTTGGCACTAAATGAAGGTGGACCGTCAGAATATTCATCAGCACGTACGTGCTGTGCTGGATGGGGATACCGTGTGCTAGAGGGGGTTGTTCTAATCAGCTCAGTGAAAATGATGTACAAGAACTTTGCACATAAAAGGGGATGATAGAGATGAAGAAAACGAGAAACACCGAGAATGTAGAGATAGAGTTTCTCCCTTCTTTTTGTACCATGGCTGGGAGGCAACCAGCGAGAGACTGCTTGGACACTGCAATAGAGTGCTAGATGTCTACCTGGCTGTATTTTGAAGGCGCGCCATCAGGGCTGTCAACAGATCAAGATGGACCAGTTGTACAGACAGTCATCTCTGGGTTCCTCAAAGACTCTGTGCAAAGACCGTGAACAATCAACTATTTTCCAATGGAAGAAATTGATTGGACGTTTAGTGTTGTTGCACTGGGAAATATTGCAGGAAGCAGTCATGGTCATGCGTGTGGCATGCTGCTGTAAAATGGCAAGGTTGGCCGTTAGTTAAGTAATGAGAAGAAATGAGAGATGTAGGAGAAGAGGAGAAACATAAGAGAAGAGGAGAGATGCAATGAGATGAGGAGAAATGAGAGAAAGTAACAAGAGACAAGAAATAGGCCTAACGAGGAGCACAGTGAGTGCATGAAATTGTAGTAGCCGTCTTAGCAGTGAGGACGGCCATATTTGGGTTCCAGGGAGCGAACCACGACGTCGACGATGTTTTTGGGTATCATCAAACCCCCCAGCACAAGGTGAAAGTGACAATGTGAGTAGAAACATACTAATTAGTGTAAGAATCTCAGAGCACATAAACCTAAAACTTACAACTAAAGCTTAGAATCGTAATTAAGAATTTATCCTAAAATTAAGAATAAACCTTAAATTTAAATCTACATTTATAAGTAAAGAATCGGCTTTAAGATTAATATAAGAAAATGCTGATGTGACTATCTTGAGAAGAACTTGCAAGTCAAATGACATTGTTTACTGTTGAACTATTGAATTTTGATATAGGAACAGTGGCTCCAAAAATTATAAATAATGACTGTTATATTATGTTATAAAATGCTTAGGCTATTTTAGAAGTAGTACTGCATGAAGAAATTGAATTTCATATTTTTAACATTTTATTCATCATTTATCATTCTTTCTTTTCTATCCCCCATCCCAAGGGTGTGAGTTGTGGATGGCTTACTAACCAACGTGTGAGAGGAAACCCATAGATCAATAAATTTGAATTTATACTCTGACATTGAGACTTTTCCTGTCTATGGTTCACAAGAGTGGATGTGGTCGTTGTTTACACGTTGTGTCGTCTGTGCCATCTACACCTCACCCTTACCCATATGCAATCACACATGCAAACATGTCGGCAATACGTAACCCACATGCAGAATAAATTTCGAGCCAAATAACCATCTTGGTATTCTGTGTGTGGATTTGTAATAATATTTATGCAAATCCTACGTGGTGCTGACTAGCCACCACCCTCTTTTCTTTTGAGAGTATGGTGGGCGGTCCATGTCACTCCAGTGCATTGAGATAAGTTTTGATCATGAATGTGACTACAGTGTGGCTTGAACTTTCTCTGTGGGACATTATGATGAAAACTAGAACAAAAATTTTTTACTACTTATTCTAAATCTTGTTAACTTTTCTTTTATTAAAATTCGTCTTATTAACTCTTCAATCTTTCGTATTTGTTAGTGAAAAGTAATTTCTATTGTTTGTCATCATAATCTGAAGTGATAATCTAATGATTACATCTTATTCTGTTTGTCTATTCATAAATGTTGTACATCCATTTCATAAAATTTATTTTCAGCTTATAACTGAGTGGAGGCCTTGAGCCAACTTGGCGACACACCAGAATATCAGCCTAACAGTTGCAGATATACATATCCAGCCAGTGACCCATACCATGCATTGGCACTTGTAGATGTCTTGTATCACAACTAGTTACCAATATTTGATATAATTCATTATTACAAAGTCACCCCAGAGTACAGCAGTGACATCCACCTGTGTGTGACATATTTTAAATTCTAATTGTAACATGTATGTGCATGTTTTAAACCATTCTTTATCTTCTTTGTAAACTCAGTTCAATTGTAATAGGACACCTATTGTCTAATTGTCACTATGTACGGATCGATGAACTATAGGTATATCGCTCATAGAAATAATTGCTATTGTTTCAGAGTAGGTTTTTTCCTCTTTTCCATGGTTCCAATTTAGTTCCATGTTCGGCTGGAATCCAGTTGGGAATTGCAGGTTGGCATTTCAGTTGATGCTGAATTCTATGGCTATTGAACTGAGGACCTGGTGCTGAGGTATACACTATTCAGATGTGACGAGTTATGCAGATAAGTAAGCTGAACATTCAATGACAAACTGTTATGTGTAAATTGCCTTGGAGACTTCTCCGATAACTACTGATAAAACAGATAAGAGGGCATCTGACAGACTCCAAGATCAGAATTTATATTACAATCCATATAAACAATTAAAGACAGAACAGGTAGTCCCTAATGGCATTTCTCTTTGAATGCACTGATGTATGGATTCACTCATTTGTTAAATTGTTATATTTTTGTTACTTGTTAAATTTTTATATTTTGCTATCGTAATAATGAAGTTTATTAATTATTAACAAGTGGAAGGCCAAAAGGAATTCGGCTGGTGGTGGAGTCAGGATATGAATTATTGTACGCATAATTAGTCGTTATTAAAACAATGTGTCCAATTCACACGATATTACACAAATTTATCTGTTCATGAAATTAATATCTAAACTGAGAGAATTAATTAAGGAAACCGAAGGGTAGGTCTGGCAACCAGTCTGTCATCAGCATAATTGTAATGTTAAAAATTAGCAATCCTTAAATATTCATGCTGAGATAGGCTCTCTAAACAAACACTGGTATGTAACAATGATTGTTCTGTAAGATTAAGCCTTTCAGAAATTTTATGGATTTCCCAATAGTGGCAGATATGAAAGGTCAGGAAAGTACGACCTTTAATACTAGACACATTCAGTTTGTCCTAAGTCATTATAGAAATAACAGTAGTTTTAGAGTGATAATTATAGTCGATGTACATAGTAGCTACTGTCACTAGCACGTGTTCACAATCCTGTGGTTTACAATAAGTCACCTTCTTTCAGATTTCATGACAGTCCATCATACCCCTTCTAGGCACGTTACACAACTGTTCCAGAATATTCAATGAACTCACAAGCACACCAAGGACAATTGTCCGGAATTTCATAAGTGCTATCAAAGCACGCCACACAGAGTGTTCTACATTCTTCATGTTCACTACTCAGTACACCATGAGGAATGTTCAAGAAACTTTCATGATTTCTCGAGACCAAAGTCAAGCCTCAATTGGCGCCGTATTGTCTCTTGAATGGAATTAACAGGAACCAACTCACGGCAACATGTTTACTGATAAATTCGATGACAACGCTGTATACACACATCAACGTGTTCCAGTAGGGTACAGTATTCATTGCAGTCTGAAATGGCTATAGGGTTATAAAACACACAAAAAAAAATGGCGCTCTCATCTTTGCAAAGGTCAAGTTGAGGTAGCACAAACTTTCAGGCATATTTCATCTCAAACCATTTCTCCCTCACACACACATTCTCAATTTATAAATCCTGCACCAATATTCATTAACCGGATACACATGCAGTAGAAGAAATTTAGATTCAATCAAAATTCACAATTATAATGTACAGCGTATTCAAATTAGCGAACATAGAAAGAATGGTTCAATTACATAAAACATTCTCCATTCAAATCATAGATCAATACCAAACAGTTGGAACTGGCTTGGATTGCATCAGCGAGTTCATTCATATTCTTTACCTTGAGTTGTTTACTCCAACACGGAAATTGCCAAAAATTACCAGCAAAAGCAGTGCCCAAGGTCAGGTCAAGTTAACGTTGGCTACAAATATATATTTATTAAGTTTAGAAATAGGGATAAGCAAATGTACTCCACCACAGGTTATCCCCCTTCCCCAAATCCATAAAACAAGAACATCTTCGTCTCAGTTAAACACTACAAAGTTTGAACAAAAATAATTACTAGGGTGTAATTGAAAATATTTTGTTGTTTGTACAAAATATACTCACTACAGTGTACATAAATAATCACTTATATTATAAGGTATGGATAATGGGTGTTATTGTAAATTTATTGAATTTCTTACTCGTATTGATATTGATAAACTTATGTTGGAGTAGAAAGTAGGTGAAGGGTGGGTGGCTTGCTAAATATAGACTAAAGAGGGATTTGTCTTCTACATTAGTAAGAAGTTTCCCACTCACGGAAACCTTATGTGATGGTAAATGTTGGTTGATGTTGTGGAATAGAGAATACGTTTACAACACCGAAATATGCACCAAGTCAGAGACGAGTGGTGTCTGTTGGAGGACCATTAATAAAATAAAATGAATATTATCATCACTTGAAATTAGTTATGAAAGATTAAGTTCTATCATATTCTTTCCCTGAGTTGTTTACTCTAAGTAGATACTGACAAAAATTACCAGCATAATCAGTGCCCTAGGGCAGGTCACGTTTCCATTGGCTACAACATATAATTATTAAGTTTAGAAATAGGAATATGCAAATGTACTCCACAACAGGTTGTCTTTCCCTCCCATCCCACAAATCCACAAAACCAGAAAATCTTCATCTCAGTTAAACACTACAAAGTTTGAACAGAATTAGTTACTAGGGTGTATTGGGAATATTTTGTTGTTTGAACAAAAAAGTACTCCTAGAGTGTACATAAAAAATCGCTTATTTTAAATGGTATGGATAATGGGTGTTACAGGGACAGTCAGAATGAAACGAGTCATCACTATCTGTAAACAAACCACTATTACCTCGTTACAAATAGCCACTAGGCATTAGAAATAGTCATTAGGCAACAAGAAAACTTAATAAGTTTGGAGGAAAATCCATTGATTAAATGGCCATATTTGTGACTGAACTCTTATCAATGAGCATAGGAAACTTTTTATTTTATTTTTATTTTATTGGGGGGGGGGGGGTAGGGCTTGGCATTATATTTTTCTGTTGTTATGAAGGGATTTGAAAATATGTGGAACTAGATGACTACGTTATAAATAGAATAATATAATCAGAACCCAAAGGAATTTCTATATTTTCTCTTTTAATAAAATAATATGAAATTATTCACACAATGTACCGAACATGGTGCATAAGTTAACTTTATTATAATTAAAATGTTATATAATATCAATGATGTTATTCATCGGATTTTTCATTATGTATGGAGCGTGGCCACGTCACAATACTTTGACCACGGACCTGAATGGCAAATTAAATTTGGTGGACAGCAGTCGCTGTCAAACTTGCAGTCTCCCAACCAATGTCTGCAAAATCGCCGAGCACTACAACAACAAAAAAAAACTTAAACAATTCAATCTTAACATTACAAGTAATAAACATTTGTATGTGATAGTTATTTTCCTATATAACACACATAACAAATAAACAAACAAATCACTTTTATTACAGAATCACATCGCACTTCCATCTAGTTATTCCTTGATTTTCTCTTATTCATTAATTTCGGATACTCCTCAGTTTCACAACATATATATATATATATGTTCTCTTAAATGTGTTTCAGTGAGTTTGAGAAGGTAAATATGACGGGTGTCTTTTATCATATATATATATATAAAATGTTCAAGCACTCAAATGTGGTAAAAGTCAATTTCAGCTTATTATTGTTTATTAACCTCCCTTTCACCCAAGACATATTTCCTCTTCTTACATCTATGACTCAAATACCTAGAGGTAGATTGCATTTACATCTATGTCTGAAACACCTAGAGGTAGATTGCATTTACATCTATGTCTCAAACACCAAGAGGTAGATTGCATTTACATCTATGTCTCAAACACCAAGAGGTAGATTGCATTTACATCTATGTCTCAAACACCTAGAGGTAGATTGCATTTACATCTATGTCTCAAACACCTAGAGGTAGATTGCATCATAACTTTGCTTTCAAGTAATTATTTTTGACACAACTAACATCTCATTAATTTGCTTTCAAGTAACTATTTTTTGACACAACTAACATCTAATTACTTTGCTTTCAAGTAACTATTTTTTGACACAACTAACGTCTCATTACTTTGCTTTCAAGTAACTATTTTTTGACACAACTAACATCTCATTACTTTGCTTTCAAGTAACTATTTTTTGACACAACTAACATCTATGATCACTTACATATTACTCTTGTGTTCTACGAATAAATATAGCATTTTTACAAGAGTTAATAGACATGTAGAATTAAATATTACTTTATCTTCAAGAAATATATATTGAATTTTTGCCTTGCTTATCAGCAAGGTAACTTCAATATCATTTCCACAGCTAATAGAACTAAATAATATTTTCTTTTTCAGAAATAACTATTGTATTCTTGACACAGAGAGTAGCCTCAGAGACTTCATTATTAGTAGTAATAAAGAAATAACTAATTGAATTGTTGCCTCAGCTAAGTAGACATTGAGGCTTTAATATTACTTCGTGTTCTAGAAATAACTGCTGAATTGTTATCAGCTAATTCCTGAATTAGACATGGAGACTTCAATATTACTTTGTGTTCCAAAAATAACTATTGAATGTTTACACCTAGGAGTCATGCTTATTTAAAACGAGATATTTAAATGGTCTGGTGCTTACCACATCTTTTTCCAAATACAATGTTTGAGAATTAAAGATAAAATATTCAAGGATTTCTTGATTCAAATAACAATTATATATAATCAAATCTCAATGTAAAATAACAATGAAGTGTTTATCACCAGTTTCTAATAAATATTTTAAATAAAATGGAAAAAAAATATTTTCAAGTATGAATGAAGATTTTTCTTCTTCACTAGTTACCCCCCTTTTCAATACAGGGTTGGGGGGGGGGGTGAGGAAGGAGTGTTGTAATAATTTGTCTCTCTCTTCATTTTTTTTTCTTTGCATTTTCACGAATATGTATTGATATAATAAGAAAATTATTCCGCCTTTTACAAAACAATTGTCTATTTCAAAATAAAAAAATATGTAAAGAACATAGTACCGAGATACAGTGTTGAAATTCAGGCATGGCGTGATCAAGAGCAGAGCTATCAGGACCAAGCATGTCATGTTATTTTTTATTTTCATTTTCTGGAACAGAAATTACTCTAGTCAGAACCTCTTACTAATATGATATAATCCAGTAAAATTTGCTAAATAACTCTACAATTATTCAACACTAACCAATGCCTTTAAATAAACTAAATTTAACTAAGTGAATCAAAAGGTAGAGCAACACAAACTAAATATATATGATATAGAGTAGAACAATACATATTGTAACACCCAAAACAGTTTTCATGTGTGTGCGGTATGTGTGTTTGTGCGTGTGTGTTTCTGTTATTGACAAACTAAAATAAATTTATATATTTTGGTGGCATGTTTGTCCAAAACACGTTTTATAAAAAACGAATGTGATAAATACATATCAAATGATAACAATTCTTTAAATTTAATAATAATAATTATTATCTTTCAAACTTAATCACTTTAAATCATTATAAGAGTAGTGATTATAAAGGTTTTCTTACTTTTGTGTCACAAAAGTCTGGCTGTTGTCTATTTTTTTTATTATTGGCTTTTGTCGCGCTTGCTTTTTACTGTTTTGTTTCGATAGTCTGGCCAATGCAGGCAACCATGCAATTGCATATTAGGGTCATGTAGGTCATTTTAAGGATGAATTCTATCCAAATGCTTAATTTTGAGAATATAAATAACAAGCATTCAATACAGTTCTTTGTCCAACCCAAATTACTTACTGGTAATTTGAAAGCTAGTTTGTAACTTTTATTAATAATACTATTTTATTAAATGGTAATTTGAAAGCTAGCTTGTAACTTTTATTAATAATACTATTTTATTAAATATGTATATATAGTATTGCACCAAACTGGAGCGACCTTTTTTTATCGTCTTCCACCAGTACTCCTACCTACCCTCTACACTGAAAATAAGTGTGAGGCAGTCGAGTCCCACTTGAGCACTCCAGATCAGAGGACATCATGTGATGAAATGTTCAACACAAGCTCCAGTGGTGATATAAAACTGCTATCAACCCCCGCCCCCCGCCTGATTAACTGATGGATGTCAGTTGATGGTGTGCATCAAACAAGTGCAACCTTTTTAACCCTCTTCCACCAAACTCCTGCCCTCCACCTCGAAAACAATTGTGAGTATGTGAGGTCGGACTGGTGCACTCTGGGTCAGATAATGTCTTATGATGAAATGATCAACACAAGTTCCAGTGGTGATGTAAAACTGCTATCGATAACTCCTCACCTACTGATGGAGGTCAGTTGACTTTGGGCGCCACACAGATGCAAACTCTTTCACCTCCTTCTGCCAACCCTTATAACCTCAACCTCAAACACAAGTGTGAGGATGTGGGGTTCCACTGGTGCACTCCAGATAGAAGGAATCGCCATTCCCATTTGGTCAGTTCAAGGTCAACACAGGAGTGGTTAACACATTCCCTCATTTAACACTTCTACTACAGACATAGAAAATGCAACCAGCTCACTGCTCCTAACGAGTACCACTTCACTTTATTTTCAGAGATGTTTACTTCATTTTCAGATATGTATACCAATTCACTTGGAACGCTGCATACCAACATCATTTTGAGAGATGTATACCACCTCACTTGGAAAGCTGCATACAACATTTTGAGAGATGTATACCACCTCACTTGGAAAGCTGCATACATCATTTTGAGAGATGTATACCACACCAATTTGATAGATGTTTACCCTGAATTGAGTGGGACGTGTACTTGTACCATGCATTTGTGGCATTAGTAATGCTACATTTGAAAGATGTGTATCAGTTCATTTGAAAGTGTTTTATTGCTCCATTCCCTTTTTTAATTTGATTATTATTTTTATCACCTAACATTTAAAAAATACTCCTTTGTTCACAGACTGTATCTGTTATGACTGAATGATTGTGCAATGAGCGATTAAGTTTGTCTTTTATCAACCGCATGAAAATGAACATGTAGGACAATAAAGTGAAATCATATTCATCCATCAAAACATAGTTACGTGTCTGCTATTGTTTTGAAATGGTGAATGCGGTGTCTACATTGTACAGTCCTGTGTCGTTTAATTCTCTACTCCAGATACAATCTCGCATACAAACACGTCAAAATACGTAACTCTTGCGCGCAAAATAAAAGAGCTAGGTGAACATCTTTGGTGTAGGCATGTCGGACACTGTGATGTACAACAAACAGGTCCTATGTAATGTTGACAAGTCACTAATGGACTGAACAAAGTTGTGACAGTGGAGACCGACGTGGACGATAACGATTCACTACAAAGTTATTTCCGCACTGTTCACTTTCTTTGTTCAAATCCCTGTCTACTTGTGTGTGGTGAAATTCTGACATTCTCATTAAACTCAGCACTTAGGGTTTTCCAAGTCCTCAGTATTTAATCTCAAGGCTAAATTGTGCTTCACCTCCTCGGCCACTAAAAGTGGACCTAAAGTAATAATAGTCCATAAGAGAGGACCATGGTCCTCGGTCTTTTTAGTTGAACTAAAATAATAATAGGCCATAAGAGAGGATAGAGGTCCTCGGCCATTTCAAGTGGACCTAATGTAATAATTGGACTTTGACACGGCAATCCACTTAATTAATGAAGATAATTATTTTTATTAATTAAACTTTCATAACTAATTTCAAGTGATGTGAATATTAATTTTTAGTTTATTAATGATCTTCCAATAGACACTACTCGTCTCTCACATGGTGCATATTTTACGTTGTAAACGTTTTCTCAATTCCCCAACATCAATCAACATTTACAGTCACATAAGGTTTCTGAGGTGGAAAAATCCTTACTAAAGGAAAAGACAAATCCGTCTTAAGGTCGGGTCACTCTGACAATTTAGCAATTAAGTAAGGGGAATAACCCCAACTCTGCTAGTATAAGTGTGTTCAGATGCAGGTATCTGTGTGCATGCATGCTCGTGGGTTTTTTTTTTGTTTTTGTTTTGTGCAAACGGCAGTGATTACTCAAAAGTACATTTGGTTTATGTTTAATTGTGTTTCTTTTACACCTCACCTCCCCCCCCAAAAAAAATACTGTTAACTATGAAAGTGTTCAGATGATGTAGCAACTCATGTCATGGAGCATTTTATTTGTAACAATTAAATGTTAGCAACAAACATTTTTACACATTCCACTGGCTAATATTTGTGAGATAGCTTTGTGCTTACTTTGTCTTTGTACACATTTTCCTGGCTAGTACTGAGAGATAACTTTGTGACTTCTTGATCTTTCAAAAAATTTTATTAGCTATATTTAGCTTACCATACCCATACACACCTTTCCACGGGTATTTTCCCGCTCAGGCTAAACTACCTGTCTGAAAATTAAATTCAGTTTTTGTCTGTATTTTCTTTATTTAGTGCTACTCTGTAGAATAAAACTACAGTTCCAAAATGGGCATTTTACAATTTGGAAAACAATGTTGCTTCTTAATAAGTAACTCATTGTCATGAAATGAGTTTTCATCTTTGTTGAACAATTTAAATTGGAAGTAAATAATTAAATAAAGTATTCAGTGTGAATGTGTTCTTAGTCGGAAGTGCGTACTTCCGGGTAAAGAGTAGAGAGGATGGAGGTTGTTGGGCCTTTGCGTAGGTGAAAAATGAATCATCTAGGTACATGGTGGAAATCAAAGCTGCATAGGCAGGGTCAAGTTATCTTATTTTAAGAAAGATGCGTGGGTGTTGTGATGGTATAAATACCTTTCTGTGCCATTGACCATTACACATATGCCTACTAGACGAAGCTAGGAGATTGGCTGTTGTCCCCTATCGGCTTGGGAGAAAGCTTGAATGACCCTTTTGAAGGTAAATAAGTGGCGGTTGTCCCCTATCGGCTTGGGAGAAAGCTTGAATGACCCTTTTGAAGGTAAATAAGTGACTGTGAATGTGAGTAAATTTTAAATTTTAGATTTGTATTGATGTAATATTGAAATGATAGTCAGAGATCGGTATGTTTAATTAGGATAAACATATCTAGTCTTGAAGAAAGGACTTAGGGCTGCTTAATTATATAATTTCAGGGACTCAGTGCGCAAGTAGACTTGGTGTGCAAAAGTACAAGTACACTTTTGTGGGGAAACTTGTGGTGGAGAGGACATTGACACGAGCAATCTGGTCGTGGCCAGAGCTTCAATGAACGAACGCTACAGTTAAGTTAAACGAATGAGGAAATGTCTTCCTAGGCCTTCCTTGGTTTTCCTAGATCTTCCTAGATAAAAAAAAAAATAAAATTTGAACAGTTTACTAGAGACGATTTGAAATCCGATCAATGAAGAGAGACTTAAGAAAAACACGTGTTGAAAATTTTTATGCCTTAATTACTTCTTTTCTTTAATTAAAGTTTTATTGTTAATTGTTCACACTTCTTCCACATCCTTATTTATTGTTAAATGTAGCTGTTGATGTACTGTAAATTCAGCATCATAGTTGTAGTGTAGTGTCTCTTGTAAGTTAATGTCATTGTTGTATATTGTTATTAATTTCTGCAGTTAATCTGCTGGGGGCTGACAGTCAAGTAAATAGATCAAATCGTCACCCCATAAGAAGTCTTGCTGTTTGTATCGACATTCCTAGATGGGTTAGTGTGCAAGCTGAAATAGATCTGAGCTAATTAGGAGTCACCCCAAGCAGCATAAGACACACATACATATAAGCACACACATATATAAGTAAGTTTACCATTTTTAGTTATAATTTCTTTTAACAAATTATATCTACAATTGTACTTTTTGGACTGCTTAGCATTTTTAAAATAAAGTAAAGGATCACAATTTTTAAACTTTTTCTTTCATTCTTCACTCACAACTACTTTCTTCTTTCTTTTACAATGGTTACAAGCGAAGGATGGATAGTGAAATTTCTTTAAAACGTTATCGGTTTTGCGACTGAAAGCAGTTGTGCTGACGTCACCACACTACTAAACTTACAGTTCCCTAAACAAAGAGTTTGAGAGTTATCTTTAAGACGTAAGATTAATGTGTCAATTCTCCAAACAGTTTGAAAGTTATCATCAAGAAGTCTGTTTACTGTGTCGATTTGCAAGCTTGTCCGCTGTGCTCTCTCTAAAAGTTGAATTTCTTTGCTACTTATTTGTTTATAAATTTGTTCGTTTCGTGTTTTTAAAGAATTGATTTCTTTACATATTTATTTATTTACTTATATATAGCCTTGTTAATTTGTCTTGAGTTGGTAAAGTTAGAAATTGGTAGCTATATGACTGATACTTTTCATGATTGAAAATCAAAGAAAATTTATATAAGTGAGTATGCCATAATGAAACTCAAGTAAGCAACTTTACACACACGAAAGTTATAAAGAAAATCAAGCATACAAATTTACACACTCGTACGCACAAATATCCAGACACGCTCGCTCATCCGTGCACACTAAATATCCATCACCTTTAACAGAACTAGTTTGTGTGTGCATGCCGTGTGTGTGTGTGTGTGTGTGTGTGTGTGTGTGTGTGTGTGTATTTGTGAAACAAGAATGAAATTTCAACGGTAGATGTAATTCAAAATTGAAAGTTGATATGTACTACTAAATAGTGATTATGTATCTAGTCGTTAAATGATCATCTAGTACAGGGGTCTACAAACTTTTCAGCCCGAGGGCCGCAATAACTGTCAAACAGCAGTTTGGGAACAGACTTTCGAAACATTTTATTAGCTATATTTAACTTACATACCAATACACAACTTTCCGCGGGTATTTTCCTGGTCGGGATAAAGTACGTGTCTGCAAAATAAATTCAGTGTTTGACTTCTCTTACTTCTTTCCTCTACAAGCGAAGGATGGATAGTGAAATTTCTTTAAAAGTTATCTGTTTTGCGACTGATAGCAATAGCGCTGAGTTACCACATTACTAAACTTACAGTTCCCTAAACAAAGAGTTTGAGAGTTATCTTCAAGACGTATGATTGATGTGTCAATTCGCAAAAGAGACTCTGAGAGTTATTTACAAGACATCTGTATACTGTGTCGATTTTCAAATTTGTCCGCTGTGCTCTCTCTAAAAGTTGAATTTCTTTGCTATTTATTTATAATTTTGTTTGTTTCGCTTTTTCAAAAAGTTTTATTTTTTTCATATTTATTTATTTACTTAATTTTAACCTTTTAATTAGGCTTGAGTTGGTAAGGTTAGAAATCAGTAGCTTTCTGACTGATACTTTTCATGATTGAAAATCAAAGTAAAGTTATATAAGTGAGTATGCTATAATGAAACTCAAGTAAGCAAATTTATGCATGCGTATGCCATAATAAAACTAAAGTATACAAATTTACACACATGAAAGCCGTAAAGAAAATCAAGTATACACATTTGCATACACGTACGCACAAATATCTATACACCCTCGCTCATCCTTGCCCACTAAATATTAGAATATTCTCTAAATCTCGCCCGGATCCCATCTATAAATATTAAAATTAAATATAGTAAAGAATAAAAATATAGATTAAGAGAATAAGTGGAAACAAGATTTAAATTTAGGGCTTGTATATGAATGACATGTGCATCACATCTGCAATGAGAAAGGGCAGGATGTTTGTTTAGGTCCGAGAAGCAAGTTGTGTCCAGAACGCTGGTCAAGTGGGAAGTCCAGCCAGCCAAGTAAAAAGGTAAACAAGCGTAGGAAGAATGTCTGTGCCAAAGCCGGAATCACCCCCAAGTTACGTTGCGGAAGAACATAGGAGTCTTTTGAATGAAAAAGGGATAGAGGTAGCCGTACTGTACACAAGTGAATGGACGAAAGGAAATTGGAAGTACTAATCCTTCCAGTGAATGAAAGCGTGGGCACATGTCAACCCACAGCTCAAACCAAGAGAACTAGAAATAAGAGAAGTCACCCAATCCATTTTGCTTTTCCCACAACAAGGACACATTGATCTGATTGATCCGAATGACAATAGTGTGTAACGGGAGCCCAGGTTTCAAAAATCTGCAATTTGTCTGTGTGAATGTCAGCCAGAAGGCTTGATGGAAAAAAAAGTGTATATGAGATTAAATGGAATTCATAAGCTACACTGATACAGTTTTCTTAAATTTTTTATTTTCGTGGAAACGGAAGGTAATTAGTTGCTTTTACATTATTCTCTAATTAATAATTATGTGTAGAATGTAATGTGATAAATTGATATGTAAAACTAATTTATTCTATTTCAGATTGAGATTGTGCTCAGGGAAATGATTATCTTTTATTCAGTGAGCACTGTGAAATTGATGCTAGAGGTCTCTGAGCCTTTTTATTATAAATTGCAGGATTCTTTATATTCTTTGTATTCTTCGTCTTCTTCGTATTCTTCATGTTCTTCATCTCTTTTACTTTGCCGTATGTTTGGTGTCTTGCCTGTTATAGCCATTGTTCCTACTACGAGCATCAACTTGGTTGCTGTGTGTACCAACCATAGATTCTACACTGGAAAGGAAGGTCAACGTAGACTCTACCAGCTACAGAGACTCAGAGTGACTCAGACTCAGTGAAAGTACTTTGGCAAGGAGTGTGCAAACGGTCTATTAAGCTGTGTAGTGAATATTGCGAACTTGTTCAAATTTGAAGAACCGAAAAGGAAACTTAGAGACTGATTCAGGGGAAGACAGCTAGTTAGGGGAAGCTAGTTTTCTCTGATATTAATTTCGAGCATTGTGCTCAGTGTAACATTGTTATAAAGAAATTATTGTTATTTTTTTATTTGTTTAAATTTATTTTATTATAAATATTTTATTAATTTTTATCTGCTTTGTGTCAATTACTGTTCTCTCCATTCAGTGTAAACTTCGTTTAATCATAGTCATCGTGTCTGTCTGTCAGTCCATCCGTTTGTCTGTCCGTCCATCAGTGTGTTTGTTAGTGCGTCCTGTTCATCATTTAAATGTGAGGGGGGCATCTGGGGGCTGTAACGAGTCAACAGAGTGACGACCTCAAAATTGTTGTGCATTTTGTAACGTCCAGAGGCGAAGTACCAACACTAAATATCCATCACTATTAACAGAACTAGTTTGTTTGTGTGCGTATGTTGTGTGTGTGCATGCGTGCATACATTTGTGTGTGTATGTGTGAAGCAAAAATGAAATTTCAACGGTAGATGTAATTCAAAAATGAAAGTTGATATGCACAACGAAATAGTGATTATGTATGTAGTCGTTAATATTCATCTAGTACTCAAATGAAAAATAATTTCTTCAAAGTTATCTCCATTTTGAGTTAAAATTTGTAATTTATATTTTTAAATCATTGTTTATTTACAAAAAATCACCACCAATTTGTTGTTGATTTTACAAAATCTGTCGTGCTTATTTATCACAAATGATCGCACCACTGTTATTTCTGTCTTACTCTAATGCCACTTACTATTTATTATTTTGTCAGTTTTTTTAATATGCTTATTTATTTACTCATACAGTCTTTTATTTACACAATAACTTTGGATTTAAAATCGACTGAGTTTCAATTTCAATATTTTGTGCTATGTGTTTTATAATTGTTCCCATAAACTATATAATATAAAAAATCTATATAATCTAAAACTAGAACCAAATTCTAGCGTGGGAGTGTCCCATTACGAAATAAAATAAAAGATAAATCAGTAATATTTTGTCTCTTGAGTTTGGAAAAACAAAAAGAAATCAGTTTTGTTATGAGCATGAAAAACTAGCAAAGGTCAGTATAGTTATGTCGTTTGAGTGTGAAAATATGAGAAATCAGTAGGCTACTACTGCTATGAACAAACATAATTTCTTTTCTTTCCTTATTTTTAAACCGAATTTCCTTTCACATACAGAAAAATATTTCAACAAAACAGTTGTTTTCACAGTCAGATAAATACTTCACTAGTACCATACTATCTCACTAGAACAGTGATATCTCACTAGTACCATAATATCTCACTAGTACAGTAATATCTCACTAGTACCATAATATCTCACTAGAACAGTGATATCTCACTAGTACCATAATATCTCACTAGAACAGTAATATCTCACTAGTACCATAATATCTCACTAGTACCATAATATCTCACTAGTACCATAATATCTCACTAGTACAGTGATATCTCACTAGTACCATAATATCTCACTAGAACAATAATATCTCACTAGTACCATAATATCTCACTAGAACAGTGATATCTCAAGCTAAACACAAACAAGTCGTCTTACCGAAATCTAAGAGGATATTGCTGCTGTACATGGGGATGATGATGTAAAAATTCACAATTATAATGAACAGCGTAATCAAATTAGCGAACATAGAAAGAATGGTTCAATTACATAAAACATTATCACATTCTAATCGTAGATCAATACGAAACGGTTGGAACTGGTTTGGATTGCATCAGCAAGTTCATTCATATTCTTTACCTTGAGTTGTTTATTGTCCAACACGGACACTGCCAAAAATTACCAGCATAAGCAGTTCTCAAGGCCAGGTCACGTTTCAATTGGCAACAAAATATAATTATTAAGTTTAGAAATAGGAATATGCAAATGTATTCCACAACAGATTGTCCTCCCCTCCCACCCCACAAATCCACAAAACCAGAAAATCTTCGTCTCAATTAAACACTACAAAGTTTGAACAGAAATAGTTACTAGGGTGTATTGGGAATATTTTGTTGTTTGAACAAAAAAGTACTCCTAGAGTGTACATAAATAATCGCTTATTTTAAATGGTATGGATAATGGGTGTTACAGGGACAGTCAGAAGGAAACGAGTCATCACTATCTGTAAACAAACCACTATTACCACGTTACAAATAGCCACTAAGCATTAGTAATAGTCATTAGGCAACAAGAAAACTTAATAAGTTTGGAGGAAAATCCATTGATTAAATGGCCATATTTGTGACTGAACTCTTATCAATGAGCATAGGAAACTTTTTATTTTTATTTCTTTTTATTGGGGGGGGGGAGTGCTAGGGTAGGGTTGGCAGTATATTTTTCTGGAGTTATGAAGGGGTTTGAAAATATGTGGAACTAGATGACTACGTTATAAATAGAATAATATAATCAGAACCCAAAGGAATTTCTATATTTTTTCTTTTAATAAAATAATATGAAATTATTTACACAATGTACAAAACATCGTGCATAAATTAACTTTATTATAATTAAAATGTTATATAATATCAATTATGATATACATCGCATTTTTCATTACGAATGAAGAAGACATCATTTGCGTCCATCACTTAATCGTCCATCCGGGGCCCAGACACAATACTTTGACCACGGACCTTGATGACAAAGTAATGATGGTTTACAGCAGTCCCAGTCAAAATCGCAGTTTACCAACCAATATCTGCAAAATCGCCGAGCACTATACAAAAAAAAAAGCCAAAAAAATTCAAACTTAAAATTACAAGTAATAAACATTTGTATGTGATAGTTATTTTCCTATATAATACACATAACAAATAAGCAAACAAATCACTTTCATTACAGAACCACATCGCACTTCCATCTAGTTATTCCTTGATTTTCTGTCATTCAATAATTTCTGGGACTTTTCAGTTTCACAACATAAATAATCTATGTTTTCTTTAAAAACGTTTCAGTGAGTTTGAGAAGGTAAATGTAACGGGTCTCTTTAAACATATATATCATTTTCAAGCACTCAAATGTGGTAAAAGTCAATTTCAGTTTATTATTGTTTCTTAACCTCATTTCACCCAAGAAATATTTTCCTCCTCTTCTTACATTTATGTCTCAAACACCTAGAGGTAGATTGCATTTACATCTATGTCTCAAACACCAAGAGGTATATTGCATTTACATCTATGTCTCAAACACATAGAGGTAGATTGCATTTACATCTATGTCTCAAACACATAGAGGTAGATTGCATTTACATCTATGTCTCAAACACATAGAGGTAGATTGCATTTACATCTATGTCTCAAACACATAGAGGTAGATTGCATTTACATCTATGTCTCAAACACATAGAGGTAGATTGCATTTACATCTATGTCTCAAACACCTAGAGGTAGATTGCATTTACATCTATATCTCAAACACATAGAGGTAGATTGCATTTACATCTATGTCTCAAACACATAGAGGTAGATTGCATTTACATATGTCTCAAACACATAGAGGTAGATTGCATTTACATCTATGTCTCAAACACATAGAGGTAGATTGCATTTACATCTATGTCTCAAACACATAGAGATAGATTGCATTTACATCTATGTCTCAAACACCAAGAGGTAGATTGCATTTACATAAGTGATCTCCAGTTTCTAATAAATATTTTAAATAAAGTGGAGAAAAATATTTTCAAATATGAAGGAAGTTTTTACTTCTTCACTAGTGACCCCCCTTTTCAATACAGGGGTGGGGTTGAGGAAGGAGTGTTGTAATAATTTGTCTCTCTCTTCATTTTTTTTTCTTTGCATTTTCACGAATATGTATTGATATAATAAGAAAATTATTCCGCCTTTTACAAAACAATTGTCTATTTCAAAATAAATAATATGTAAAGAACATAGTACCGAGATAGAGTGTGGTCATTCAGGCATGGCGTGATCAAGAGCAGAGCTATCAGGACCAAGCATGTCATGTTGTTTTTTAATTTCATTTTTCTGGAACAGAAATTACGCTAGTCAGAACCTCTTACTAATATGATATAATCCAGAAAAATTTGCTAAATAAATCTACAATTATTCCCCACTAACCAATGCCTTTAAATAAACTAAATTTAACTAAGTGAATCAAAAGGAATAGCAACACAAACTAAATATATATGATATAGAGTAGCATAATACATATTGTAACACCCAAAACAGTTTTCATGTGTATGGTATGTGTGTTTGTGCGTGTGTGTTTCTGTAATTGACAAACTAAAATAAATTTATTTATCTTGGAGGCATGTTGGTCCACCTCAAAATTTAAAAAAAAATCGTAAGTGATATATATCTCAAATGATAACAATACTTTAAATTTAATAATAATAATTGTTATCATTCAAACTTTATAATTTTAAATCATTATAAGAGTAGTGATTTTAATTTTTTTTTCTTACTTTTGTGTCACAAAAGTCTGGTTGTGGACTTTTTTTTTATTATTGGCTTTTGTCGCGCTTGCTTTTTACTGTTTTGTTTCGATAGTCTGGCCAATGCAGGCAACCATGCAATTGCATATTAGGGTCATATAGGTCATGCTAAGGATGAATTCTATTCAAATGTTTAATTGTGAGAATATAAATAACAATAAGCACACTATGAATTTCTTTGTACTTACTGGTAATTTGAAAGTTAGTTTGTAACTTTTATTAATAATAATATTTTATTAAATGGTAATTTGAAAGCTATGTGTTGTAACTTTTATTATTAATAATATTTTATTAAATATGCATATATTGTATTGCACCAAATTGGAGCGACCTTTTTCATCGCCTTCCACCAGCACTCCCAACCTCTATACTGAAAATAAGTGTGAGGCAGTTGAGTCCCACTGGAGCACTCTAGATCAGAGGACATCATGTGATGAAATGTTCAACACAAACTCCAGTGGTGATATAAAACTGCTATCAACCCCCGCCCCCCGCCTGATTAACTGATGGATGTCAGTTGAGGGTGTGCACCAAACAGGTGCAACCATTTTAACCCTTTTCCATCAAACTCCTGCCCCTTCACCTCGAAAATAATTGTGAGTATGTGAGGTCAGACTGGTGCACTCTGGGTCAGATAATGTCTTATGATGATATGTTCAACACAAGTTCCAGTGGTGATGTAAAGCTGTTATCGATAACCCCTCACCTACTGATGGAGGTCATTTGAGGGTGTGCACTAAGCTAGTGCAAATTAGTTCCACCGGCCCTCCCATCCACCACGTTAAACACAAGTGGGGTCCCACTGGGGCACTCCAGATCAGGGGTCGTATGATGAAATGACTAATGCAAGCTCCAGTGGTGACGTAAAACTACTATAGATCCCCACTCACCCACCATTGGAGGACAGTTGATGGGGTGCACCAATCTGGTGTGATCTTTTTTCATCCCTTCTACCAACACTCCTGCCCTCCACCTCATAATACATGAGGCTGTGTGACCCACTAGGACACTCCAGGTCAGAGAACATCTGATGATGAAATAATCAATACAGGCTCCAGTGGTGACGTAAAACTGCACTTGATCCCCCATTCCCTCACTGATGGAGGGCAGTTAACTGTGGGCGACACACCTGTGCAAACTCTTTCACCCCGTTCTGCCAACACTTATAACCTCCACCTCAAACACAAGTGTGAGGCTGTGGAGTTCCACTGGGGCACTCCAGATAGAAGGAATCACCATTCCCAGTTGGACAGTTCAACGTCAACACAGAAGTGGTTAACACATTCCTTCATTTAACACTTCTACTACAGACATAGAAAATGCAACCAGCTCACTGCTCCTCCTGAGTACCACTTCACTTTATTTTTAGAGATGTTTACTTCATTTTCAGAGATGTATACCACCTCACTTGGAACGCTGCATACCAACATCATTTTGAGAGATGTATACCACCTCACTTGAAAAGCTGCATATGACATCATTTTGAGAGATGTATACCACACCAATTTGATAGATGTTTACCCTGAATTGAGTGGGACGTGTACTTGTACCATGCATTTGTGGCATTAGTAATGCTACATTTGAAAGATGTGTATCAGTTCATTTGAAAGTGTTGTATTGATCCATTCTCTTTTTTAATTTGATTATTATTTTTATCACCTAACTTTTTAAAAAAATACTCCTTTGTTCCCAGACTGTATCTGTTATGATTGAATGATTGTGAAATGAACGATTAAGTTTGTCTTTATCAACTGCATGAAAAAGAACATGTAGGACAATAAAGTGAGATCATATTCATCAAAACATAGTTACGTGTCTGCTATTGTTTTGAAATGGTGAATGCGGTGTCTACATTGTACAGTCCTGTGTCGTTTAATTCTCTACTCCAGATACAATCTCGCATACAAACACGTCAAAATACGTAATTCTTGCGCGCAAAATAAAAGAGCCAGGTGAAATCCTAAGCATGTCGGACACTGATGAACAACAAACAGGTCCTATGTAATGTTGACAAGTCACTAATGGACTGAACAAAGTTGTGACAGTGGAGACCAACGTGTACGATAGCGATACACTACAAAGTTATTTCCGCACTGTTCACTTTCTTTGTTCAAATCCCTGTCTACTTGTGTGTGGTGAAATTCTGACATTCTCATTAAACTCAGCACTTTGGGTTTTCCAAGTCGTCAGTATTTAATCTCAAGGCTAAATTGTGTGTCACCTCCTCGGCCACTAAAAGTGGACCTAGTGTAATAATGGGCCATAAGAGAGGACCACGGCCCTCAGCCACTAAATGTGGACATAAATAAGTTATAGGCATAAGAGAGGATCGTGGTCCTCGGCCATTGCAAGTGGACCTAAAGAAATATTAGGCCATAAGAGAGGACCATGGTCCTCGGTCTTTTTAGTTGACCTAAAATAATAATAGGCCATAAGAAAGGATAGTGGTCCTCGGCCATTTCAAGTGGACCTAATGTAATAATTGGCCTTTGACACGGCAATCAACTTAATTAATGAAGATAATTATTTTTATTAATTAAACTTTCATAACTAATATAAAGTGATGGGAATATTAATTTTTAGTTTATTTATGATCTTCCAACAGACACTACTCATCTCTCAGTGAATATTTTGTCGTTGTAAATGTTTTCTTAATTCCCCGACATCAATCAACATATACAGTCTCATAAAGTTTCTGAGGTGGAAAAATCCTTACTAAAGGATTAAAGAAAAAAAAAATCCGTCTTAAGGTCGGGTCACTGAATAACCCCAACTCTGCAAGCATGATTGTGTTCTGTTGCAGGTATCAGTGTGCATGATTGCTCGTGTATTTTTTTTTTTTTGGTACAAACGAACAGTGATTACTCAAAAGTACATTTGGCTTATGTTTATTGTGTTACCTCACCGTTCCCCCCAAAAACAATTTACTGTTAACTATGAAAGTGTTCAGATGACGTAGCAACTCTTGTCATGGAGCATTTTATTTGTAACAATTAAACCTTAGTAACAAACATTTTTACACATTCCACTGGCTAATATTTGTGAGATAGCTTTGTGCTTACTTGGGTCTTTGTACACATTTTACTAGTTAGTACTGAGAAATAACTTTGTGATTTCATGATCTTTCAAAACATTTTATTAGCTATATTAACTTACCATACCCATACACACCTTTCCGAGGGTATTTTCCTGCTCGCGGTAAGTACCTGTCTGCAAATTATATTCAGTGTTTGTCTGTATTTTCTTTATTTAGTGCTACTCTGTAGTATAAAACTACAGTTCCAAATTGGGCATTTTACAATTTGGAAAATGTTGCTTCTTAATACGTAACACATACAGATAAGCACACACATATATAAGTAAGCTTACCATTTTTAGTTATAATTTCTTTTAACAAATTATATCTACAATTGTACGTTTTGGACTGCTTTGCATTTTAAAAATAAAGTAGAAGATTACAATTTTTAAACTCTTTAAATATTATGTACAAAGAAATGTAACTATTTTTTTCTTTCATTCTTCACTCACAACTACTTTCTTCTTTCTTTTACAATGGTTACAAGTGAATGATGGATAGTGAAATTTCTTTAAAAGTTATGGGTTTGCGACTGAAAGCAGTTGTGCTGACGTCACCACACTACTAAACTTACAGTTCCCTAAACAAAGAGTTTGAGAGTTATCTTCAAGACTAATGTCTTGTCAAGACTAAGATTAATGTGTCAATTCACCAAACAGTTTGAGAGTTATCTTCAAGACGTAAGATTAATGTGTCAATTCAACAAACAGTTTGAGAGTTATCTTCAAGACGTAAGATTAATGTGTCAATTCACCAAACAGTTTGAGAGTTATCTTCAAGACGTAAGATTAATGTGTCAATTCACCAAACAGTTTGAGAGTTATCTTCAAGACGTAAGATTAATGTGTCAATTCACCAAACAGTTTGAGAGTTATCAACAAGACGTCTGTTTACTGTGTCGATTTGCAAGCTTGTCCGCTGTGCTCTCTCTAAAAGTTGAATTTCTTTGCTACTTATTTATTTATAAATTTGTTCGTTTCGTGTTTTTAAAGAGCTTGATTTCTTTACATATTTATCTATTTACTTACATATAGCCTTGTTAATTAGTCTTGAGATGGTAAAGTTAGAAATTGGTAGCCTTATGACTAATACTTTTCATGATTGAAAATCAAAGAATATTTATATAAGTGAGTATGCCATAATGAAACTCAATTAAGCAACTATACAAACACGAAAGTTATAAAGAAAATCAAGTATACAAATTTACAAACACGTACGCACAAATATCCAGACACGCTCGCTCATCCGTGCACACTAAATATTCATCACCTTTAACAGAACTAGTTTGTGTGTGCATGCCGTGTATGTGTGTGTGTGTGTGTATGTGTTTGTGCGTGCGCGTGTGTGTGTATTTGTGAAACAAGAATGCAATATCAACGGTAGATATAAGGCAAAAATGAAAGTTGATATGCACAACTAAATAGTGATTATAATTATGTATCTAGTCGTTAAATGATCAAGTAGTACAGGGGTCTACAAACTTTTCAGCCCGAGGGCCGCAATAACTGTCAAACAGCAGTTTGGGAACAGACTTTCGAAACATTTTATTAGCTATATTTAACTTACATACCAATACACACCTTTCTACGAGTATTTTCCTGGTCGGGATAAAGTACGTGTCTGCAAAATAAATTCAGTGTTTGACTTCTCTTACTTCTTTCCTCTACAAGCGAAGGATGGATAGTGAAATTTCTTTAAAACGTTATCAGTTTTGCGACTGAAAGCAGTTGTGCTGACGTCACCACACTACTAAACTTACAGTTCCCTAAACAAAGAGTTTGAGAGTTATCTTCAAGACGTATGATTGATGTGTCAATTCGCAAAAGAGACTGAGAGTTATCTACAAGACGTCTGTTTACTGTGTCGATTTGCAAGTTTGTCCGCTGTGCTCTCTCTAAAAGTTGAATTTCTTTGCTATTTATTTATAATTTTGTTAGTTTCGTTTTTTCAAAAAGTTTTATTTTTTTCATAAATATTTATTTACTTACTTTTAACCTTAATTAGCTTGAGTTGGTAAGGTTAGAAATAAGTAGCTTTATGACTGGTACTTTTCATGATTGAAAATCAAAGTAAAGTTATATAAGTGAGTATGCTATAATGAAACTCAAGTAAGCAAATTTATGCATGCGTATGCAATAATAAAACTAAAGTATACAAATTTACACACATTAAAGCCATAAAGAAAATCATGTATACACATTTGCATACACGTTCTCACAAATATCTATACACCCTCGCTCATCCGTGCACACTAAATATTAGAATTTTCTCTAAATCTCGCCCGGATCCCATCTATAACTATTAAAATTAAATATAGTAAAGAATAAAAATATAGATTAAGAGAATAAGTGGAAACAAGATTTAATTTTAGGGCTTGTATATGAATGACATGTGCATCGCATCTGCAATGAGAAAGGACAGGATGTTTGTTTAGGTCCGAGAAGCAAGTTGTGTCCAGAACGCTGGTCAAGTGGGAAGTACAGCCAGGCAAGTAAAAAGGTAAACAAGCGTAGGAAGAATGTCTGTGCGAAAGCCGGAATCACCCCCAAGTTACGTTGCGGAAGAGCATAGGAGTCTTTTGATTGAAAAAGGGATAGAGGTAGCCGTACTGTACACAAGTGAATGGACGAAAGGAAATTGGAAGTACTAATCCTTCCGGTGAATGAAAGCGTGGGCACATGTCAACCCACAGCTCAAACCAAGAGAACTAGAAATAAGTATAAATATAAATAAATAAATATAAATAAAGAAGTCGCTCCGCCCACTTTGCTTTTTCCCACAAGGACACATTGATCTGATTAATGACAATAGTGTGTAACGGGAGCCCAGGTTTCAAAAATCTGTATTTTTTCTGTGTGAATGACAGCCAGAAGGCTTGATGAAAAAAAAGTGTATATGAGATTAAATGGAATTCATAAGCTACACTGATACAGTTTTCTTAAATCCTTGAATTTCTTGGAAACGGAAGATAAACAGTTGATTTTACAGTATTCTCTAATTAATAATTTTGTATAGACTGTAATGTGATATATTGATATGTAAAACTAATTTATTCTATTTCAGGTTAGTGAGATTGTGCTCAGGGAAATGATTAGCTTTTATTTAGTGAGCACTGTGAAATTGATGCTAGCAGTCTCTGAGCCTTTTTATTATAAATTGCAGGGTTCTTCATATTCTTTGTATTCTTCGTCTTCTTCGTATTATTCATGTTCTTCATCTCTTTTCCTTTGCCATACATTTGGAGGCTTGCCTGCCATAGCCATTGTTCTTACTACGAGCATCAACTTGGTTGCTGTGTGTACCAACCATAGATTCTACACTGGAAAGGAAGGTCAACGTAGACTCTACCAGCTACAGAGACTCAGAGTTAAGTAGTGAAAGTACTTTGGCAAGGAGTGTGCAAACGGTCTTTAAGCCCTGCAGTGAATATTGCGAACTTGTTCAAATTTGAAGAACTGAAAAGGAAACTTAGAGACTGATTCAGGGAAAGATAGCTAGTTAGGGGAAGCTAGTTTTCTCTGATAGTAATTTCGAGTGACGGAAGAAAAGAAAACACAAACAAAGGACTACAACGGAGGAAAAGAAAATTCAAACAGAGACAAAGAAGAAAAAAGAAAAAGATCTTAAAGCCGCTAATACTCAGACTTTTAACGTCGAAAGGAAGGAAAAAGAAATTCAAACACAAACGTCTACCCTAGTGAACCAAAACAAACGAAGTTCACACCATTCCGGACGAGGCCTCAAGAGAGCTGGAGACCCCACCCCTCTCACCTTCCCACAAGCAGAAAAACAATGCAGCATTTTCCAGGCTTGCTTGTCCCAGAAATTCCACAATGTATCCGAACATACTTTGTAGGAGGTGACTATTTGTTACGAGCGGTAGAAATGGAAGAGTAAGTACACAAGTCTCGATAATACCAAATATATTTTATATAAAGTTATACACGAATTATCGAGACTTGTGTACTTACTCTTCCATTTCTCTAGATAGAGAGGAAGGAATACTCTAACCTAGAGTTCATTTCTATGATGCTAACGTAGCTGTCAGAAATCAGAAAATAAAAAATGACTTTTTTGTTTATGATTTGCATTTGTATTTCTTTAGTGTAGACTGTTGAAACACAACGAGTCATGTCCCTAACTTATAATAAGGAAAATTATAGTGATTTTGATTTGTCGTTATATCTCTTTAAGTATGGAGAATGTCGCCGCTATACTCTGTGGTGACTTTAAATAACGTATTATATAAAATGTTTTTAATTAGTTGTGATACAAGACATCTACAAGTGCCGGTGCAGAGTATGGATCACTGGTTATATATGTATATCTGCAACTGTTACGCCGATATCCTAGTACGGCATCAAGTTGACTCATGGCCTCCACTCAGTTAATAAGCTGATAATGGATTTTATGAAATAGATTTTCAAAAATTATAAATAGACGATCAGAAAAAAACAAAACTTAATCATTAGATTATCATTCAGATTATGATACCAAACAAAAGAAATTACATTTCACTAACAAATACGTGAGATTTAACAGTTAATAAAAATATTTTAATGACAGAAAAGTTAATAATATTTAGAAAGAATAAGTAATATACATTATGTCCTAGTTTTCATCCTAATGCCAAACAAAGCAAGTTCAAACCACATTATAGTCATGTTCACGATCACGACCTACTTGGAGTGACGTACAACACGCTGGTAGACTCTCAAAAGGACATGTCATCCCATCAGGAACAGATTCCAAATCCCACATTGAAATCAAAGATTAAAAGATCAAGATGAAACCTAAAACCCTTATCCAGCCAGGGTTTACTGCTCCATGTACAACCCACATAGGGAAGGACCCATTCTCAAATGCTCACCCCAAGATACACTTGGACAAAAAGAGTACATAATAGATTTCTCTGTTCCTTTTATTCCTATTTGGAACCACGTCTCTACTCACTCTTGATCCAAATTCATTTAGAGCTAATACTATTTATGACTTTCCCTGCACTTCCCAAATACCTCTGCCAGCCACGTAATAACAGTCTCCATTGTATGGCCAGACTCATGCAAGCGTGTTAATTACGGCAAATTCATTTACTGGCCATTGCCGCAATTTAAAACAAACAAGCACTTGCTCCCCTAATAATGCAAATACCAAACGCTGGCCGGTATATATGCCACCATGCACTAGTTTCGTTCAGGACCTAACTTCCAAACAAAGAAGTATGCGATATCCACATCATATCATTACAATAGCGTTTCAATTAAATTTGCAGTTGCCATAACATTTATATAAAAATATGTGGGAAATATTTCCATCATATGACAGAGACCTAACAAGTCATATACCAACTTATAATGAGAGAAAATAATATGATGTTTGATATTTTAATACTCAATGATTATATTGAGGAATGTGCAATTATATTATCTTCTTTCTAAACATGTTGTATTAACTTTGTATATTTCTTAAAACCGACACAGATTTAGCCTTATGAATAATTTATGTGCATGTATTAAAACATACATAGAAGTATGTATTGTGAATATTTATTTATTTTGTATTATGTTGAAAGTTCACAGTAATGTTTTAAATTTACTCCTACTAGAATAGATGTTAATAGGATGGTTAACATCTCGAAAGGAAGAGGGTATGTGGTCGAGTAAATTTGCCTCTCACTATTTTAAAATTTAATTGCTAAGTAAATTGTTAAATTGTCAGAGTAACCTGACCTTGTTCACTCCCTAAGATGGCGTTTATGAATGTGTCAGAATTGAAGTAAACAGCTCGAGATAAGTACATTCTAGAGTTACTCATAGAATAGAAACTAGCGAGTATTTTTTTTTTATTGCCCAATGACTATGATTTACGAGAACGAGACCAGCCAATGTGTTGAGATTAAAAAGTAGAAAATCCATTTGTATAATCACTTTGAATTTGGAGTGGCAGTAAGAACGTCTGTTTTTTTCAAATCCAGTGGTTAGCTTGATGGTGAGTTAATCTGACTGATTGAGAGAGAACAGACTTAGAAATATTTCTTGTAATTTTGCTATTGATATGCTATACATGTATAGAAATGTTTTAGAGTTTTATTTCTATAAATGTTTGAACTAAGCTGCACGCATTTAGTGTGTTGACACTTGACACTGTTTTGATATGCTTTATTAATTATGCCATGTGTGTATGGGTCGGGCTAATGAATGCCATTGCAGGAAACTGTATGCTGAGAATGGAATGTAAGAAAGAATATTGTGATAAACTGGGGAACTTAGGTTTGCTCCATAATTATACTTTTTAGTGAGCAATACCCTTTCCAGGAATCTTTCAATTGTTCACTGGTTATAAACCTGAATGACATGACAGATGTGGGAAACGTCTGTTGCAGTGTGTATAGCATAAGGGAGTATGCTATACACTTTTGATGTATCATTTCAAAAATAGGTTGAGCACATCAGGAACATTTTAGTACATTGAAGTTAAAGTAATTGTGTTTTTTTTGAAGGAACTGACATGGCGAGGAGAGTGCTCAAGTTAGTTTGAGAGGAAAATTAGTGCATCAGAATTTTTCACGTGTTGATGTGGTCATTGTGACATTGTTGTAAAAGCAAGTGTATACAGTTGAAGCAGCAATTAATCCAGGTCATGTTAAAAGACTATAATCACCTATCTCTAATAATCCCACTTCTATTCTCTGATAGAACTAACCTGTGATTTGTATTGACATATTGTAATATTGTATTTAATATAGATTTTGTAATTATTAAATTATCAGAATGTGGGTTTGTGTGGAATTATTGATGTCAAGTAATCTATTTCATTGTCTTTTGTCATATGTATATATGGTTTAATAAATTTAATGTTAATTTTATTGACTTTCTTATGCATATTTATAATCTTATGTTGGATAATAAAGAGGGTGGATGGGGGCCTCGCTAAATATACATTAAAGATCAATTTCTCTTCTCCTTTAGTAAGATGTTTTCCGCCTATGGAAAAATATGTGACCGATAATATTTATCTTTAATGTTTTGGAAGAGAGAAAACAGTGCCAGTATATCTGCCAAGTGAGAGAGACGAGTGGTGTCTGCTAGAGAATCATTAATAAAATAAAATAAAATAAAGATTATTATCACTTGTCATTAGTTATGAAAGATTAATAAATAATAATAATTATTTTTATTAACTAGGTGGCGTAGCCGTCATAGTTTCAAATCAAACGATGAAATGAAAGCACAAAAGGCTTACTTGTCTCATCATGCTATCGGCCGTCTTTCAAGACCAGACTTCTTCTTTGTCACTTCAAATTCAAATGAGTAGACAGTATAATTACCTACAGCCAGTAAACTGTTATATCTCACCTATAGGCTGGTCTCATGACCTTTGGATAATAAAACTACTCGTGCATCTAAAACTGGTTTAGATTATATCACCAAGTTTCTAGCACATTATCCACCACAGATGTAGACTCCACAGTTATCGCTATAAGCAGTGCCCAAGGTCATTTATGTTAACATTGGTAACAAAGATATAATTATTAAATATATAAATAGGGATAGGCAAATTTACAAATGTATATGTATACGTGTGTATGCATGTTACATACAAGTATTTGTCTCAGCATGAGGATTTAAAGATTATTAATTTCCAACATTCACCTATGCTGACGACAGACTGGCTGCCAGGTTCACCTTTCAGTCTCCTAAATTAATTCCCTTGGTTTAGATATTAATTTTAGTGAAAGGTTAACCTGTGTAATAATACCCGAACTGGGTACGTTATCCAATCACAACTAATTATGCATTCAAAACATTCACCTTTTAGCTCATCCCCCAACCCAGTTCTAGTTTTGGTCTTCCTTGCAATAATTAGCCAACTTCTGTAAATTGGATAACAAATAAGAATTTAATAAATTTAACAATTAACAAATCCTAATTCTATATACAAAATTCATATACAAAGGTCATAGGACTACCTATTTGTCTTTATACGGAAGTTTATACGGAATCGTAACACACAGTTCTGATTTAAGAGATCACCAGCTGTCCACTTAGCTGTTTAATCTTCTCATCCATTATGCAGCGCTCGCCCAACAGTTCATCATGGGTTGACCGGCAGACTGTCACATAACACATCTCTTGAATAGTGTCAATTTAGCACTTCATCTCAGTAGCTGTAAGGTGCCCGGTGCTCAGTTGTTCACTGGATTTGGCCTCTCGCATGGCCATACAGCACAGCATCAAACACACTCAGGATTTAAACATGGAATCCAAACGAGAAATTCAAAACGTGAAATCCAAACATAAAACCCGCTCTGAAATGATAATTGTTCATTTCCATGAGCGACAATTATATTTATTTGCTGACCCATATATGTGACATAGACAATAGAGTAGCCGATTTACAAATCAACATTTTGATCGTATTTTACAATGAAAGAAAAAAATATGAAAATGAAAAGATATAATTTAAATCACACACATGCATGTTACAATTATAATAAAACATATTACATGCAAGTGGATTAAAAGGATTAAAATAATTACATACAAATGCTCCAATGAACACAACGTTTCACAATTGTCAATTTAGTTATTTAGCTTTTCAAAGAAGATAAAATAGCGTTCCATAATATCTTTACACCATCCAGCAATTATTTAGAGTTACAAATACATATTAATCTGGTCACTCTCTTCTCTGGCTACACATCAGGAAAATAGCAATAATACAATTCAATCGCAATAGATATGCAAAAATCACACATCAATGTTCTTAATAAAATACAGTTTATAATAGTAAGAAATTAAATGTGTTACCTTGTCTAAATGTACACGGGTTTTCTCGATTCACTAAATTTTGTGGCCTATTGGTAATATGTCTTAGGTATCTCATAGGTGTGGTTCCTTTGTGAATGATGGTTAAAGCCAGGATCATGGTATATAAACATATCTATGGATTATGGTGGGAAAGCCAACGGTCAAGCATCAGGCTTGGACAACAACCCATTTTCTGCTATTGTTCATGCATATTATATAATAGGTGCGGACCTTCTTTTGATTGTGCATAATACGTTTGCAGCGGACATCATGATTGTCACATTTCTGGTTTTCCTTTAATGACCCTGTCCTAATTCAGGCACTAATTATCAACATTAATTTATTAGATAATCCCTAACATTAGTGACAGCCGGACTTGCCTAACTTATCTCCCTTTCAATGCCACAATCTCAGCCTGAATGTTCATGGTGCTTATTCGGATAAGTTAGTTGTTAGTTGACTTCTTTGCCAACAATGTTATCTCCCCTTTATTCCTTTATCTCTGGCTCAGCCCCAAGTTGGCATATCACGTGTGACAGAGTCAAGATAAAATCGTACCTTGAACTCTTAACCCATTTTTCCATTTTTCAATTCAATTTCTCTAGTATATCAATTCATTAGCGCTGGAAACCTCGTATGACGCAATAATCTTGTGTTCTAAAATTACGTCATGACTAACGTCAGTAATCGGTGATCAAGATCTACCGTAGTCTTCATGGGGGGGGGGGGGGGGGCACATTCTCATGACTATCTCTTGATATCATTCGAAAAATCAGTCAATGGTCTCGGTACACAACTGATAGAATTCGTCGCTATCTCCTCACGTGTATTCAGTCCGTCAATCAAATAACATCGCAGAGAGAGAAAGACAGAAAACCCGCTGGTTGATTCCGTTGCTGTGTATAGAACCAGGTAATGCATCGATTTCTTAGAATATTATTTGTATTAAGCTATCTTTGTGAGAATTTATGAATACAATTTATTGCAGAATTGTACTGTGGCAATCTCCTCCAAACACGCGATTTAACAAAAGTGTAGCTAAGTCAGAAATGTTGTGTACTATAAATTAAATTGTTACCTGGAAAACCCTTTTAATTTATAAAGTAAAATAACTTATGTTTATAAGTTATGCGCGTTTGTGAAATTCTAACGGCAATTTAAATGCATTTTTTGCGTATATTATTTCATTGTTAATTGTAAAGCGCACTTGCGTGATTTTTAAATTGTAACTTGATTCTTTCTTATGTGAATTCCATTTGGGGAATATAGATGTTTTGGAATGTATATGTTCATGTGACGTTAATTGTAAAACACACATGTGGACTATTTGTATCTTTAATTATAAATATTCAAACGATATTGTAAAAAAACAAATAAGGTCGAGGAATAAGCTATGCTATTGTTCAAACCACGTGCGTTGGATTGCGAAACAATGAAGCAATCGTTCATAGGAATTTTATTTATTTCCAGAGCGGGTTTCTTGTAATATCCCCTTCTTCGCTTCTTGACGATAACAACCGTTATCATTGTCTTCAACGTCGTAAAATTCATTGCCAACTGACCAGCCTGAAGGTTGTGCTGACTTGGAGTTGGGCAACTGGTTGATTCGAACATTGGTGTGGAATGAAGTAACGAGACGTTCGTTGAGAGAGTTAGTCGTTGAGTCCAGACCAGCCAAATATACTGGGGACTTGAGCTACAGATGCCATCAGCTTGATAATAGCTAAGAGTTTGAACTAAGTAGTAAACAGTATTGCAATCTGACTGATTAGCGCGTGAATAATACGCATAGTCTTAAGAGACTAAATGTCGTCTACTTTTTGATTAACTTTGTTATTGTTTAAACTTATTAAATTTCTTATTTCTTGTTGAAGCAAATATTCGTAGTTAATTTCTTATGCAATAGACCAAAATAGGTTTGGGTGAGGCGAATGAGTCGGAAGGAAGATTGAATGCATAATTAATTATAATTGTTTTAACGTTCCCAAACTGTGCTTTGTACGCAAGTTTGTCTGTCTGTGAATTTGTCTGACACAACTACAAGTAGCGAATTTAGGAGACTGAAGGATAAACTTGAGAAACCAGTCTGTTCAGAATAAGAGGGTGAATTTATTTAATTTAAATTCTAAAAATTTCTGAGCAGGGTCTTTAAATAAATACGGACACGTAACATCACGGTTGATTACATGCACTTATGTAATACATAGCGAGATAACAATTAAGAAAATTAACAATAAAATTTACTAACAATAAAATTAAATTTGAAAACAAGAAAATGAACAATTCAATTTCCACGAATATAAAGTGATATTCCATGACCAGATAAGTTAATTTTACTGTCCACACCAAAAGAGTTGATTCCTGATAGTTCAAGACTTATCTTCTATTATTGTCCAGATGGACACAGTTTGTTATTGTTCGTTCCAGTGCATGATGGCATCATGTGACAACTTTGGCCACCCTTTGCAGTTCAAGCAGGGCTGTAGTAAGGATTCAAGCATGATGATTGCTCGCTCAGTTACTGGTTATGGGCTTTCATGATTGGCGATGAAATTCCCACATCAATACGGCACTTTAGCAGTCTACTTTAGAATCGAGAGTAAAACTCACGACTGGCTGGAATATATTATTATTTATTTTACAGCTTCGTGTGGTGAAAATGACTTTATGGGCTTTATGACAGCAGTGATAATCACTCTTTACAATCTCACTAATTCATAGTTTACATTACATGGAAATTCAAATGTATAAAATCTTTACAATATATATTCCTTCATTGCTCTATAGTTGCTCATAATACAATTTAGCTAGTGACCTTGCATATTGACTGGCGCATGTTGACTCTCCCGTGATAACAATTAATACATCTACATACACGTGGCATTTCTCACCACATTACAATGTATATCAATACTGCCACTTAGCTTCTGTACGTAAAATTCACAAGAATATTCTACACACATTTAAAATACAAAATACATTTTGATTAAAGAGAAAATCAAGGCATTACCACTATGTGTTTTCTTAGGCACGGTCATCGGTGGATGCAGATTATCACCCCTGGCATGTAGGCACTATCTCTTGATCGGCGCGTCTGATGCGGCCAACCCATTCATGCAATTTTGTCAATGAAATGAAGGTCAACTAACATCTTAGCGCTACGTCATTGCCCGGTATGCAAATGACCATACATGGGTAGTTAGTATCCCGTTTGGGGCGTGACCTTCACCGGTGATCTAACTTAATTTCCCTGAACTCGTAAACAACTATTTTCTGGCCTAAACTTTAATCCTTAATGGAAGTTTCTCAATGGGTACACAAGGTTGTGGAAAAACCTGTATATGAAAGAAACAGTTAATAATATGAAAGAAAAAGGTAATCAGAAATGCATAATTTGTTTTAATACATCTTCACAGATTACATCACCGTTCGTGATGCCTGAATCAAAATTATTGGCTATCAAAAGGAACGAAACTTTAAGGAGCTTAACATAACAATACAAAATTATTTCTTAGATAGAAGATCAAGTATAATTTGCCCTTGACTTCATTACAATGTATGATGATTTATTGTGTGTATTTGTGTGTTCATTACTGTAGGATGGTAAAATATCAATGAAGGAATATAACAAATACCATATAAGAATTATTCAGTTTTATACATACCACAAATGAAGAGGTGAATAAAAACACTTATATTGCCATTCGTTTTATGTGTTTATTAAAGAAATGAAGACCGCCATCTAGTATTAAGTAGATAAGTGTCCCAAAATACACAAGAGAGTCATAAATAAGTACCTCTAGAATTAAGTGGATAAGTGTCCCAAAATACACAAGAGCATGCATAAATTACTTTAGAAATAAGTAGATAAGTGTCCCAAAATACACAAGAGATCATAAATAAGTAACTCTAGAAGTAAGAGATAAGTGTCTGAAAAATACACAAAAGTGTCCATAAATAAGTAACTCTAGAATTAAGTAGGTAAGTTTCCCAAAATACTGAAGAGCGTACATAAATAACTTTAGAATTAAGTTGATAAGTGTCCCAAAATACACAAGAGTGTGCATAAATAAGAAACTCTAGAATTAAGTAGATACATGTCGCAAAATACACATTTTGTGTACATAAATAAGTAACTAGAATTAAGTAGATAAATGTCCAAAAATATACAAGAAAATACATTAAAAACAGTAACTCTAGAATTAAGTATATACGAGTCCAAAAGTATACAAGAAAATACATCAAAAACAGTAACTCTAGAATTAAGTTAATATGTGTCCAAACATAAACAAGAAAATACATCAAAAACAGTAACTCTCGAATTAAGTTAATATGTGTCCAAACATAAACAAGAAAATACATCAAAAACAGTAACTCTAGGATTAAGTAGATTAGTGTCCAAAATATACAAGAGAATACATCAAAGACAGCATCTCTAGAATCAAGTAGATAGGTGTCCCAAAATACACAAGAGAGTACATAAAAAGTAACTATAAATTAAGTAGATAAATGTCCAAAAATATACAATAAAATACATCAAAAACAGCGACTCTAGTATTAAGTAGATAGGTGTCCAGAAATATACAAGAGAATACATCAAAACAGTAACTCTAGAATCAAGTAGATAAGTGTCCAAAATATACAAGAAAATACATTACAAACAGTAATTCTAGAATTAAGTAGATAAGTGTCTAAAAATATACAAGAAAATACATTAAAAAAACCTCTAGAATTAAATATGTGTCCAAAATAATACAATTACATTCATAAAAAAAACAGTAACTCTAGAATTAAGTAGATAAGTGTCCTTTAATACACAAGGAAATAAATCAGGAATTATAGCTGACAAAATCATGACTCACCTTGAAACAAACAAACTTCTAAACAATGAACAAAAGGGTGCTAGACCAGGCAGCAGAGGAACAAAGGTCCAATTGGCAATTAATAAGGTAATAGTGACTGACAGCAAGAAACGAAGAACAAATCTTGCAATGGCATGGATTGACTATCAAAAGGCCTATGACTCAGTCCCACATTCATGGATAATTGAAACATTAAAATTGTACAAAGTAGCGCCATCAATATAGAACCTAATTCAGGAGTCAATGAAAAACTGGAAAACCACTCTCACATGCAACAACACAAATATTGAAGACTTAGCAATAAATTGTGGAATCTTTGAAGGTGATTCCCTATCGCCACTGCTGTTCTGCATTGCCCTGAATCCTCTCAGTCAAGTGATCCAGAAAACAGGGTTAGGGTACAAAATGAAAGCAGGACAGGTCATCAGCCATTTACTGTACATGGACGATCTCAAGCTGTACGGTAAAAATGAACGTGACATCACATCCCTGATCAATACTGTCAAGATCTGCAATGAGGACATCAACATGAAATTCGGCCTTGAGAAATGTGGACGAATTGTCATCCAGAAAGGCAAGGTCAAAATAACAGAGGGCCTGCAATTCGACATCGGAAAATTCAACGATGTTCCAATGGAAAATGGATATAAGTATCTTGGGATACTAAAGCATCAAGAAAATATGCAGAGAGAAGTGAAGTCTAAAGTTAAGAGAGAATATGAAAAACGTGTTAGACAAGTCCTGAAGTCCAAGCTAAAATGGGGCGAACAAAATACAAGCCCTTAATGCATACGCAATACCTGTAGTAAGCTATACTGGAGGTATCATAGATTGGACAGGAAATGAAATAAATGAACTGGATAGAAAAACAAGAAGACTACTCACAATACATAAAGCCTTACACCCCAAAGCAGACGTAGACAGGCTCTATGTATCTTGAAAAATGGGAGGCCAAGGTCTCAAAATTGTTATTGAAGGAGAGGTCATTGGTCTTGTGGACTACATCTGGAATAACAACAAAGATGATCCACTGATAGAAGCAGTAAAGAAGAGTAGACTATTCCAACCCCCAGAAACTGACAAAGAAACATGGAATAAAACAAGGAAGCAGGCACTAGCACATACCTGGAGCCAGAAACCTCTACATGGCCAATATGTACGACAAGGCGACGAAATATCAACAAAGTAATCAACGTACAAATGGTTGAAGGAGGCAGGATTGAAAGCAGAAACAGAAGCACTCATAACAGCTGCACAAGATCAAGTGCTCAACACGAAATCACACAAAACGAAAATCATGAATATCACAGATGTAGATTCTGTAAATCCATGGATGAGACAATAGAACACATACTATCTGGATGTCAGGTTCTGGCTGGAACAGAATACACCAAACGACACAACGAAGTGGAAAAACACATACATAGAAATCTGTGTGAGAACTACGGCATAAAACCCCCGAAAGAGCATGGATGCACCAACCGGAAGCAGTCACTGAAACAGAAGTCAAAATACTGTGGGACTTCGAGATAAGAACAGATAGGGTGATTCCTGCATGAAGACCAGACATTGTAGTTCTCAATAAGTCCAACAGAACAGCAACAATCATTGATGTCGTTGTTCCAAGTGATAGAAACATAAAGACAAAAGAAAGAGAAAAAATATAAAAAAATACCAAGACCTCAGACTAGAAATTCAGAGACTGTGGAATATAAAAGCAGAAGTGATACCTGTTGTATGATGGGAACTTTTCCCATATATTTATATAAATTTTCATTGTTGCATTTAAATTGAACATTATTGTAATTTGAATGATGTGTGAGTATTGTGTCATGTTGGTTTAGAAGTGAGATCTTGAATGAATGAGTCGTGCATGGTGGTAGAGTTATTGACCAGTGTTTGATGTTTGCAGAGATAGGTGATGGAGTGTTTGTTGTTTAAGTTGAATGATCAATGGCCAACAAGCTAGCTAGAGATTATTTTTGTGGCACGTGTGTGTGCTTTGGTATACAATGGGAAGCATTTTTAGCTAGGTCAGCGTGTGCATTTAGAAGTCGTTAGAAGGGCATAATCCGTATTAGCGCTAAGTAATAAGTCGGAGCGAAAGCATGTCTAACAGATGTAGGTGTGATCCTAAGGGTGATAAAAGACCCATAACGAAATTTTATCTTCACTTGTTCCTGAAATTGTCTTTGGATGGCAACTGGGAGAGTCCTTCCCTAGTGGGTCATATATGCAGAGCAAAACCCAGGCTGAAATAGGTAAAAACGTCTTTGTATTACATGAATGGTTAAGTTTTATTAGGATGTCATATGTTATGTTTTATTTTGAACATGTTAACATTTCTTTCTTTCAGAGGCTTATGCCAAAATTAGTATTTATTAATAGAGCAATTGACTGGACACTTAGACTTTGCAATTGTTTGTGTTGCAGGATCTTTAGTTTGTTTCTGATTGCTGAGCTTTCAGTGGCTTTTTTTGTAGCTGACTGCCTTGCTGGCTGTTTGCTTATTTACAGACTCTGTTTTAATGATTGTTTGTCCCTGACTTGATTGGGACATGCTGATCTATTGACTGTGGTATCTTCAAGTCTACAAGTCTGTGATGTCATTCCAGCGCATAAGTTAAGTGCCCATCCAGAAAGTGACTCCAGTGTAGCAAAATTGCCGTTGATGACTTTGTATCTATAATTTTTATCTTTTGTCTTTATTAAATTTCTTGTTATTAATTTCTATTGTTTGTTTTCGTAGTCCAAAGTGATAATGTAATAATTACGTCTTGTCCTTTATTCGTCTATTTATAATCGTCATATTCATAAACATTGATTCTCAGCGAGATCTGAGTGGGGGCCGGAGCCAAACTTGGCGGCGTACCAGTTGCAGATATACATATCTAACCAGTGACCCATACTCTGCACTGGCACTTGTAGATGTCTTGTATCATAACTAATCACACATATTTGATATAATTCATTAGTACAAAGTCACCCCAGGGTACAGCGGCGAAAATACCTATAGTGAATGGAGCCTTGGGAAATATAACATTTGAGTTGGAAGGTTATCTGAATAATCCTCCTGGAAACAACAGACTCGCCCCACTACTCAAAGCAGCACTCCCGGAAGTGCCCACATCCGCCGTGAAACCTTGGATCTTCCAGAATCTTGGTAAGATTCCGAGAACTTGGATCACAACAGACAGTCAAACAGAAGTTGGAGAAAGAAACTGAATAATAAATAATACTATTTATAACAGTAGTCATAGAGATAATAACAATAATATTGATAGATAAATGGATTAAAAATTAAATTTAAAGTTTGTTCTAGATATATAAAGATGAGATAAAATTATAAAAATGTATGAAATGCATTTTATACTGGCATTCACAAATGGTAACATATCGTGAACAATCAGTATTATTTTAAAAGGCTAACCTCCAAACCGCAAACAACAACTTAAAGAACAATAATTATAATGTTACAAATTTTCTCTCATATACTGTGTTGATATCGTTAGCTCTGTAGTGACAAACATTACTGAAGTTTTACTTCAGAACGTTTGAGTATGACAGAATTGAAAATGACATTGCATTTCAATATTTTCTTCGGTATTTTACAGCACTGCATTAGTTTACACGATTTCTATCTCATTTAATTATTGTAGACTAGTTAAACAAATGCATCTTGAAGAGCTGATTGAATTAGCCTACCTGATCTATCACAAATATTCAAGTATACCTTGAACTAGTCTACATGACACACCTGAAAAGGTTATTAAACCTTAGAGCTGCGTATACTAGAGTCATTTGTGCAAATGGGCTTTTTAATATTTTCAGAATAAAATTCAAATATAAATACACCAACAGACGGAAAATGCAGACGTAAAACTTAACTTCATACAGAATGGTGGTTTGAGTGAGAAGAGGTAGTTTAATTGTTTGAAATGTAATGTTGTTTTTAACCAGTTGACCTAAAACTAGCAGTTCTGTTCTTGTTGTTTAAGTGAGAATTTGTGACGACAGAACATTAGAGAAAACGAACTAAATACCGTACTGCACAAAGAACGCAAACGTACAATAGGTTTACGTAACAAAGTGTACATAATAACGATATTGTTTTAATGTGAGCATTACGTCATAATTTGGCATGTATTTAAATCTACCTTGCATTGAAAGTGAAATGTGAAATACCATGAGATAATTTACGTTGCCACAAATTCAATCTGTATTTGTTACTGTGGAGTATCCTAGCAGAATGCAATTAGAGAAAACAGATACCCAGAGCGTAAAATATTTACGAAATACTAATCTGTATTTGTACTATTGGTATCCTAGCAATCAGAGAAAATAGATACCCAGAGCATAAAATATTTACGAAATACTAAGTATCTAGCTATATAAACGTAATCACGTAAATGGTAAAACTTGAATGTGACAGTCGAGCTCAGTGTTGATATTCAAATTAAACTGAAATTTTAAGAAGAAAAAAAAACTTCTCGTCATTCATTTACAAGGGGAGATAAACATCTCTCTCATTGATTTTCACCAAGAGGTCAGTCTGAACTTCATTTCAGTAAATTTGAGAGAGTACCTGTAACCACGAAATGTACGCCACATAATTCCATCTGGATAAAGTGATCTGTAATATCCGACATGATACAGCCCGTTCAGATTGCTCGTATAACAGGTGTAGTTGTTGTTGATGTAGTAAAAGTAGTAGTTGTAGTTGTAGTAGGTGTTATTGTAGTTGTAGCAGAAGTAATAGCAGTCGGGGGAGGGGGAGGAGTGATACCACCAGGCGCCTTTAAATGACTGTGTAAAGTATGTCATGTTGTCTTGTGCGGTAAAAACCATTCCGTTATTGAGCATAAATTGGCCACCTGAAAAATAAAAAAAATACCACGTGTTTACTACTTTACCAGACAAATACAAACACTAGTTTACTAACTTAACTAAAAATTAAAACATTTTCGTGCTTACAATTTAACTGGTGACAATAATGGAAGTTTCCATTTGTTCCTTTGATTTTACTCTGGTGATATATCTCGTTCATTTTGCAAGTTTATTGTGTGTTTAATTTTTTGTGTTTAATTGTCTATTTATACACTTCGTACGTTTGTCTGCTGCACTCTTTATCTCGTAGACCAGGCGAGTTTATTTCATCAGGACTGAATATAAAGCAACACGAACTAAAATACGCAAACGAACAAGTCAAATTACGAGATTATATCAGTGATTGATGAGTAAATAAGCATTATCTTAAAACACAATTTAAAGGAGAATGTGGATGCAGTTATATGAACGAAAAAGAAATGTATATTGTATATTCACGCACACATTCACGTGTACTAACACGTATATATATACATATACCACATTTACACATTTGCATATATATATATATTACTGGTAAATATATTTGTTTGTCTATAATATATAATATATAATATATATAATATATATAAAACACTCATATAGAAATACATTTACGTTCGTGATTACTTCTGTGTAATGGGTATTTTCCACAATAGAATTTTATGAAAATATAATTATTTCTAACGTGTATATAGTGAGCTAACAGAAGAATGTTTGAGATTCATGCCTGCTGCAAGGTAGAGCTTAGTAATTTTTTTCTTCATGAATAAAAAACATCAGATTGAAGATTAAGAACATGGAACAGACATTAGAAAAGAATGTAGTTTTGTTTTTCATTGCTAGGAAATAAAGTCACAGGAAAATGTCACAAGGAAAAAGTCACAGAAAAGAAAAGGGGACTGGGAATAGTTAAGAACATGGAACAGACATTAGAAAAAAATGTAGTTTTGTTTTTCATTGCTAGGAAATAAAGTCACAGGAAAATGTCACAAGGAAAAAGTCACAGAAAAGAAAAGGGGACTGGGAATTGTGGAATGATAGACATATGTTGTGGCAGAGTAAATTTGCATGACCCTATTTTACAAATTAATTATTAAATAGTTTGTTAAATGTCAACGTAACATGACCATGAGTACTGTGCTTGACAATGTTTTTGTAAGTACCAAAGTTAAAATAACAACTCAGGTGAAGAAAATGTTAGAACATGGATGATGTAAATCAAACAAGTACAGGTGGATGAGTAATGTATGCTATCCAATAGTTTAAGGTTTACAAATATGAATTTGCCAGTGGAAAGAGATAGAAACTTATCTGTTGAAGAAAGTTCTGTATTCTAATCACTTTGATTTTGACATTACTCAACTCAGGTCATGACATATCTTCGTTAGATTAATGGTGACTTAACTGATTGATTGAGAGAGATTTACTTATAAATAGTTCATACACTTTGCTATTTATATATTATATTTGTTATTTAATGTAAACATGTATTATGTGAAAAGACTATTATTTCTACTGTTGTGAATTAAGATATGTGTACGTAATATGTTAAACACTTGACATTGTTTTTAGCAGAATCACATTCATAATTGGCTATGTTGTATGTATGTATTGGGCTAATAAATACTGTTACAGGACTTGTAAGTTGAGAATGATTGTAAAAAAAAAGACTGTAGAATAGAGATGATTAAACTTGGAACATAGCGTTGCTCCCTGATATGATGCTTCAGAAAGGAATCAGCCTTTCTTCTTGTATGTTTGTGAGGGATTCAAGAAGTTCCTATCCTACTGCATGGTAGTTGTGTTGATTCACTGCATCCTGTTTGTGTGCATTGACAAATGTGTGTGACTCTACTGTGGAACGTTCTAGCAAAGGGAGTGCTAGAAGTTTGTTATTGTGATTGCCTACTTGAGAAGCTAATATGGAAAACATGTGCTTAGATTAGTCATGAGGGATGAGGGATGAGGGATCTGCAGTTTGTAACATTATACAACATTCTTAGCAGAGCACTGGAAGACTGACTATTCTATTGTGAACAATAAATCTGTGTCTTTGTTACGAAAGCACACGAAATACTGTTGCAGCTTATGTCATTGAACAGGTTATTTACAAACTATTAATTATCATATCACTCTATAACTCCATTTCTTCTACGATAAGAATAGCCCTGTGATTTACATTGATACTAGTCTGACTGCAGAATTATGTGTTAGGATGTAAGACTGAATAAGTATTGGAAGTGATTGAATGTTGTTTCATGGAATATTGACGTCACATTACCTTGTATATATGCATGTCTGACTGTTGATTTAATAAATGTATTGTTAAATTTATTAATCTTCTTACACATATTAATACAAATTATGTTGGAGTGACACTGGGTGGATGGGGTGGGTGGGTCATTAAATATAATTACAGACGGATTTGTTACTTCGTTAGTAATAAGTTTCCAACTACGAAAATATTGTGTGACAGTAAAACACCTGTCTTATTGTTGTGGAAGAGAGACTATACAGATATAATCCGCCAAGTAAGAGATGAGTAGTGTCTCATGGGAGAATTATTAATAAACATAAAGTAAGATTTTTCCATCACTTGTAATTAGTTATTAATGATTAATAATACTAATAATCATAACCTGTAACACATGGGTGCATGTCACAGATAGATATTTACAAAATTATATGCACAAATAAAATGTCATACATGTATTTCCACCAGTAAAATTGCCCAAGTGTAGCATGTAGCCAGAAGCAGCATTTCCAAGCGAAAAATTGGAATATGTGGTAAATACAGTGATGTTATCAAAGTCTTGTAAATCTATTCGCAATTCGTACGATCCCTTGGAAAGCATTTGATACATGTTCTCAAGACCTGAAATAAACATTATTTGAATATTGAAAATAATTATTAATTCAAGGTGTTTCAAGTCTGAAAGTAAACATTATTTGAAAATTAAAAATAATCAGTCATCCAAGGTATTTTAAGAATAAAAAAATAAACATTAATTGAATATTGAAAATAATTATTCATCCAAGGTAAGTCTAAAAGTAAACATTAATAGAATATCAAAATAAGTCTACAGTTTGTGACAAATATTTTCATAACAGAAAGTTGTGATCTGTAAAATATTGTGTATTATATATCCTATACTAATTTTTATAACAGAATTTAAAGTTGTGGATTTTCTATCTAGTAAATTTCATAGTAAGAGATGTTATTTTTACTAGATTAAGCTATTTAAGTGTAGAGAGATCATGAAAGTGTTACGTCATAATGTGTTCAGGGGAAGGTGGATTACCTGGTGACACTGAATAACTGACTGAGTAAGATTGATAAGATTCTACTGACAGGAATGAATGATGTCTAGGCTAGATAGGCTGGATATAAGCATTTTTTCAAGGAGTCTGATTGACATTTAAGAGGCTTGATAAAATCTACAAGTGGATCATTAACCAAAGACATTTTAGAGATGGAACTTCTTTTTAAAAAATCTTTATTTTACTCTGAGACTTCGCTAGAAACAGACACATAACACATGGGAAAGTTGCTAGTGTATTGAAAGTACACAGATTATTCAGAGTAGTCAGTGGAATAGAATTAATTTTTGGAATGAAATATTAAGCTGATGATGTAACATTAGGAGAGACAGAAAGACAGTCAATATATATTCACATGCATTTCATAAGTACATTGTTTACTTAATTTTATGAATGAGAATGTTCTACTTTTCTACTCATCTGTAAATTCATCTGAATGGGTGAATATGATATCACCTAAATGCACAATAGTACTAAATGCCTTAAAAGGGAAAACTTTACTACTTCTGCAGTGTGGCTTGTGAGCTTGACTAAATGTTATGTGTCTAGTATTATGTTAGATGTTCGTGTTACAAAAAAGTGGAAGGGTGTGACTGGAAGATCTTGATAAGTTCTTCGGTGAAGGGAGAATTCATTAATTAATACCTGATATTTCTCTACTTCGTCCTAAGTTAGTTCTGATAGTTATATACGTCATAGTAAGTTGATAAGTTCATTCGCAATTGTTCATTTAAAGTAATAAGATAAATAAATTTTATCATTATTCCTAATGAATTTATTAAATGTTTTCTTTAGTTATAATTTATTTTCTGTTCAAAAGGATTCATCATCCATTGCATAATAAACCAGGTAAAGGAAACTGTCGAGAAAAAAAGAGAGAAGATATAAGGGTGGGGTGGCTGTAGAATGGAATGAGACATTTCTTCTGAGTATGTACTGTTAGTTAAAATTTTAAAAAAGAGTTTATGGCGAGGTGGAGTTTCACTTAATGGCACGATATTTATTTTTATTTCCTTTCCTGTTTTCATATATGACCTGTAACAAATATCAACAAACGTCAATTAGGACCTGTAACAAAGATCTAAATACCCGTCATTAAGGACCTGTAACAAAGATCAAAATACGTCATTTAAAACCTGTAACAAAGATCAAAATACGTCATTTAGGACGTGTAACAAAGATCAAAATACGTCATTTAGGACCTGTAACAAAGATCAAAATACGTCATTTAGGACCTGTAACAAATATCAAAATACGTCATTTAAGACCTGTAACAAAGATCAAAATACGTCATTTAGGATCTGTAACAAAGATCAAAATACGTCATTTAGGATCTGTAACAAAGATCAAAATACGTCATTTAGGATCTGTAACAAAGATCAAAATACGTCATTAGGATCTGTAACAAAGATAAAAATATAACATTTAGGACCTGTAACGAACGAGTTAAGACCTGCATTTACATTATTTCAAGAAATGAAATAGATTCTTTACACATTTCATTTCAGTGCTTTCATGACAACGGAATTTAAATTTCATTTAACCTATCAACCCAGAATCATCAAAGAAAGAGACACACAAACGACACCACCCGAACCAGTGAGAAGGATACAAACACCAAAATCATCTTCTAAAACAACAAAGTAAACATTCATTCTTGCAGATGCAAACAACTGTGATGGATGAAAAGAACATTCAAAGTTCAGCTACAATGATAAAAGAAGAAAGATAAAACAAAGTTGCCAACACTCCGAAGAACAAAAAACAGAAAGGAAAGGAAAGCAATCCAAACCGGGCCAGACATCATCAAAAGAAGAGATCAAAATGATGGAAATGGAGGCCTCCCTCGAAGAAAACACAAGGGCGCTTGAGGCTCCTCAACCCTCACCCTTCTCAGAGCTAACAACAACTGTAAGAACAGAGAAACCATCGAAAAAAGTCAACAGACACGAGAGCACAAGAAAAATAGAAACAAACTGACTCCACTCTTAAGGTGAGAGAAAGGACAAAAGCACAAGATAGACAAAGAAAAAAGAAAAAGTAACACCTACCACCACCACCCTAAGACAACGACAGGTGCAGAGTGACCATCAGTATCTACAGTGGGGAGTTTTTAACCATCCCATTTCAGCCACCTCTACTGGCCGCCAGCACAAGTCTATACACACCCCAACGGATACCACCGGGGACAGCGATGACCACATCAGTGAGAAGGGAAAATGGGTCAGCATCCCGGGCATGTATTCTTACTTTGTACAGATTTGGTGTGGTATTAGCCTAGGCTCTGTAAGATACCCAACCCACCCTTTCCCCACCAACGTCGGGTATAGCAACAACGATATCAGCAACATCAACCACCACGATATTAGCTTGCATAATACCCAGCTAATGCGTACCTCTATCGGCCAAACATGAGCGCCACGGCCATAGCGGATTCATCATCGCCACTCTACAACTTTTCTTCCAACAACACTCCGCTATGTCTTTCATCATCTTCCACCCTCTCAGAGGGGTACACCACGTGCCAGGCAGGAAAAGTTTTTATCACCCAAAATATCGTATCGTAACGAATGTGTGAACAATTATTGTTATAGTTATTGAACAATTATAGTCATCCCACGAATCAATCATTTTTATTTAATTCTGTAGAATAATTTAAATTCAAATTTATAGCAACTTACAAATAAATGTTACTCGCCCAGCCAAAGTTTATCAGACACATACACTTTGTTCACATAGCCAAATTTCCACGGCAAAACATATTACTCATCTCGGCAACATTACGTAACATAATACATCGCTCCACCTAGGCAAAATTCCGTGACATAATACATTATTCAACTAGGCAACATTCCATAAAATAATACATCACTCACCCAGCCAAAATTCTCCAGACGAATTTCCAAATCCTTGAACGTACTCAGAGTAATTGCGTTGAAAGCTGACAGAGCCATCTTGCCGTCTTTGAAACACCTGTATGGAAGTGTAATTGACTTGTTGAAAGTTATATAAATGAAGTAAAATGAGCAAGACGTATTTCTTGTTAACACTTATATAAGTGAATTATAATGACCATGGCTTATTTGTTTTGTCGTTAAAACTGATATATTTTAAGTGCGATGTATTAAAGTTATGTAACATGACTATCATGATCGCTACTGACTTTTAAAATTTATGTAATTGATCTAATTAATCCGTGAATCGTGTTCGAATTATACAGTATATTTTAAAATATTTTTATTAACGATTTTATCTGGCGCAGTATAAATGTATTTATACATTATAAACAACTAAAATAATCATGGTTTATGCAAATATTTGATTGACATATAAGGGTTGACAGAAACAAAAAATTAAGAACGGTGTAACTTCCAGAGTCCCGGTCAAATAAATGAAACAATCGACGGAAAATAAATTCACAAACGACATAAATGTCTTTATAACTTGCCTCAGTGCATATGCACTTTTGTAAGCAACCAGTTGTATTTGCTTCACGCACTTCGCAGCCAGAAAAGCTTATGCACTTTATTAAGTAATAGGTGTTGCCTTATACACATTAAGCAATTGGTGTAGCCTCATGCACTTTATTAAGTAATCGGTGTAGTCTCATGCATATTAGTAAGTAATCAGTGTGGTCTCTTACATATGTGGGGTTATTTTAACGACATTAATTATTAATTTTTGTTTTAATACTTATAACAGCTCCACTACCTAACGTTCTCAGATAACCACTATATCAGGCACTACCACTTAAGTCTTAAGGGACAATTATCATTCAATACAGCAACAAGGAAATTAGTTGACGTTGCCTTCTAGGTTCGGCGACGTTATATTCCTCTCTCCCTAGCCGATCCCAATTAATGGTGGTTACAAAAGAATTAATTAAGATGGAGTGATAAAGATACCAAAAATTTAATAATAGGAACAATAAAAGAAAAATAATTTCCATATACATGTAAATATGAATCAATGCGTTTACTGTCTTCAAACTGTCTCTATCATCCCACGAAAGATTTCACAGAATTAGATTACGATTGGTAAGTGGTTTCGAGTATTAAGTCCTCAATCAGTCAATTAAACTCGCCACCAAGCTAACGACTGCCTTCAAGTTGGACTTTTCTCTTTGCCACTCAGATTCAAAGTGATAAGAGGGTAGAATTCTCTACAGCAAATGAACTCCTTGAACTCAGCTCTTTGGCCAGTCTCGTTCTGGTAAATAATAATCATTGGATAATAGAAAACTGCTCAGTCAGTTTCCATTAGGTCAGCAAATCTAGATTATTCTTGCCTAAGGCTGTTTACTTCAAACTCAGACACCTTCAAAAATAGCACCATAAGAAGTGCCCAAGGTCGGGCCACTCTGACAATTTAGCAATTTATATAACAATTTAATTTTAAAATAAGGAGGGGCACGTTTACTCTGTCAAACAACCACTTACTTTAGAAAACACATCGTGATGTCTTAGCAATAATGCTGGTGAACATAGCACTGTGTTAACACAAATTCTAAACTTCAAGATTATAGTAACAAGTTGAAAGAAGTAAACAAAACCCCTGAAACATAATTATGCATTTTTCCTGCAATAAATGCTTATTTAGATAAGGATTTATGCAAACAAATATTATTAAATATATTTATACTAACGAAACACTTTCCTATTTGTAATATAAAAATCCTAATCAAACACACATTTCACACAAGCATATACAATCAAAGATCCATCTTTCATTAAGAAATGTTAGCTGCAACCTTAGCAAAAAGTTTTCTTACAGAACACCTCACCCAAACAGTGTATTTTGTAAAGTGCGAAATCTTAGGAAATGAACAATTTTCATTCAAAAGAATCCACCCATCTTTGGTTACCTTTCTCAATCAACGAAATTACAGGATACAACTAGAATTAAATTATCACTAATTACTATTAATGACTTTATCACAATTTCCACAACCACATTATGCCACACATACACCTATTAATAAACAAGTTTACATTTGCATAAGCCTCATGGCTAAATAGTCACATGACGGAATCTTTGTCAAATATGAGACGCGAAAATAACTTGGCATGACTGACCGTCAGACGCACGCCGCCTGTTGATCTAAAGTTACGGATAAAACGATTAACAACAATGTAGACATTCTTACTCGCTGCTCATTTGATTTCATCTTCACTGTTACGTTTCCAGTATTTATTTATAGACCCTGTCTAGAATAATTAAGGACTTTAAAAATAATAGATAATTTAGTTCCTTCTCTCATATCCTAAACAGACTGGTTGCTCAACTTATCATTTGACTCAGTTAAATATGTGTCTTGTAGTGCAGACGACAGATTTACAAACTGATAAATTGCGTACGTTAGCTGGTTTGGAGTCGTTAAATTCCTCTAAATTAATATGCATTCGTTACGTCTTTCAGCTCAATCGCCCCCATCCAATCCAAGAAATTAATCATTAGGTCTATTATGCATAAAAATTAACTACGAAGAGGTTTAACAATAAAAAAATAAGATTTAATAAAGTTTAACAATTAACAATACTCAAATACGAGCGCGAAAGTCTATTTCTTAATTCTCGCACGTACGTGCTTAAAGTTAATTCGAGAAAAGGTGCCCAATTGTATCTCATTGAACTTTGTATCAACTGAGAAATACTCAGCTTAGAGTCTCTGTATCGCCTGGTCCCCTTTTTATTCCAGTCCGAACCGGTCTGTCTCACAGTAGTCACTCTAGTGGAAAACGCACGTGGCATTCAGTGGAAATTGTCCTTTAATTTCGTTGCTAGTGAACTTGTGCTTTACCATGGGGTGGACTCTAGAATACATGAATTCTCTCCTTAGAATTCAAACCAGCTTGTACAGGTCTTCAGGTTGAAGACAAAGACAATTTGTCCAAGTTCAAGGATGCAGACAAGGAAACAAAGAAAGAACCGACCTGGGGAAACAAATGTATCCCGTAAGCCTTCTGCTAATGTTTCGCTACTTAAGCACGTTCAGTTAAAATGCTTTGAATTAGAAATTCGACTACGCGTCGTTTACAATTTAGATTTAGAAAAATGTAATCTTCTCACGCATGTTTCATTTAACAGTGCATGACGTATGAATCATAAAAATATATACAACGTTAAATTAATGTTCATACAAAGGGATAATTCAAACAGCAAAGGCTTCACAATTTACAATTAAAATTACACGCAATAAATTGAATTACATGAGAAATTCATATCGAGCACAGGCATTTCTGGCTCTAGTGAATTTAAAAGCAATATAAATTAAAGTTACAATGGAAAGAGTTACAATAAATTTATATTCCATAACTTATAGGTTTTCAGTCATTTCAACGAACCGTGCTCAAGTTATATAGCAACACATGATAATATATAACACAAGTGAATACATAGCTAAAATATACAGAATGCAATCAAATAAAAGTGATACCTTATGAGAAGTCGAAGTGTCTATCTCATCTACCTCGCCGGTTCTATCTGTTACTGCACGACTCGAGTAGCTGACGTAGTTGGTCGCGTCGCTAATTGTGTCCGAGTGATGGGCGGAAGTATTGTACCAATATTTATAAGAAAGTATAGAGCATATCACGTGACAGATCGCGTGGCATTTAGTTGGTTCTAGAACCTAGACCATGGGCCTAAAGTTACATAACGTCTTGACCTTCTTTGTTGGAAGTTTCTCGACGAGAATATCGCGAGAGAGCTCCAAACAAAGGAATTTCAAATCTCGATATTTGAAAATAAACAAGTGGGTCAAACAGTCAAGACATTTTTATCAGACTGTGATATTCACTCACCCTTAATCAATACAAGCTATTTTTCTACATCATGCTATCTTATTTAACTCACAAAAACTTTACAAATAACATGTTATCATAACATTCTGAATTATAAAATTTGCAAATAAATGTTATCGAAAAATATGAATTAAACTTTAAAATTTATTTTACAAGATGCAGGAACAATGCTTATCACCAAAGGATTATACTATTTACATTTCTACATATACAGGTCTGAGGGATTTCGTTTTGAGATATTTGAAATACTAAAGTCCAAAGTACACTTCTTACTGTCTTTCTCTTTTCTTAAACTGCAATTCGTTGTTAAACGACTGATTATTATAGTAACAACACACGCACTGTAGTCCTCGAAATATAGAGTGGTAACATTATATGAGGTTTCACACACACACACACACACACACACACACACATGTAATTAATCTCGCTATGCCGTTCTCCATAACGCCGTATACCACAGCTATGACCGATGTAAAATAAAGTGGGTAAAATCTTTGCTCGGATCTCTAAAATACAATTAACCACAGGTAATCTGACTTTTAAGACTGTTAGAGAGCCCACCTTTAACCGTTACGTATAGTGGCTTAGCACTTTTATCCCAGCTCATTTGCGTCCAAAAATGAGGTCAGCACTGAACACTTTTTCAAGAATCTTGCTCATACCTAAAATCTCTTCTATGGTTATTTACAGACAGTTCAATATGGGTATTTATAGACAGTGCCTTATGGGTATTTATAGATAATTCACTATGAGTATTTATACACAGTGTTTAATTGGAGTTATTTTGTGCATATACATTGCATTTCTGTGAAAGGATTATGTAGTGTAATCTAGAAACTTTAATGAGCTCTTCACTTACTTAACAGTAATGATTTTGCATGATATACTTTGCAATTTATATAAAGGTTTGTAGAGTGATTTAACTGAATAAAAGAGCAATTCGCATGATGATGATGTAATGTTAAACAGCTGAGGCTGAGAGAGTTGATGTAATAAAATCATGTATATTGACAGGTTTGTTGTAAAGAAAGTTAAGATAATTTCTGTTTGGTCAGTTTTTTACAAGACAAGTATTGATAAGATCATTTGAGCTGGATCACTTTCTTAAAAGTATTGATAGGATTCATTGAGCTGTGTCACTTTGTTAGAAGTATTGACAAGATATTCCTGTTTCTAGATCCATTGTTATATACATTGTTAAATTGTCGAAGTGACCCGACGTTAGACACTTCTTATTATCGTATTTTTCTAAGTATGAGTGTTAGAGTACATATTCGAGTTGAGAATTGTTGATCAGTGCAAACCAGTTCCAAGTGGATGAGTAGTTTTGATTAAGATTTACGAGACGAGACCGGCCAGTAGGCAGAGAACAAACGTTTTTATGCTGTAGATGATTATAATGTCTAATCACTTGAATTTGGTGTGGCAAGAAATCCGGTCATGAAAGGTGACCGTTAGCTTAATGGTGAGTTAAATGACTGATTGACAGAGAATGGACTTAGAAATATTTCATGTATTTCTGCTATTGATATGTTTACTAGTACTTTACGTAGAGATGTATTATGTGAGTAGACTATTATTTGTACAATATTCGTACAAAGTTGCTCGTATATAGTATATGCTAAGCATTTGACATTGTCTTTTTAAGGTGAGCTGATTTACAAACTGAGATGACAAACATCACTAAGGAACTTTCGCTGAATCGATTTGCTAGCTGAGCCATCCATAAAAAAAAATGGCCTGCACTAAACTTTCTCTTAGTCCACTCGAACTTCAGTTCAGCGTCTTAATGTCATTCTGTATATTTATATACTCATTGTAAATATATTCGGCGTTTGAATGTCATTTCGTATTATTGTATTTAAGTGTAAACATAATCCAGCGTCACACTGTCATTCTCTACAGTCATAGCCCAACGGAAACTGTTATACTGACCGTCCAGCCATTCCCATTTGTAGACTGGTAGTAAACACATTCAGAGGCGAACGCAGCGCTGTTTGCTGAAACAGTATCAGCCAAAACAATTGTCAGGAGATGATAATGACAATGATGATAATGAAGACGATAGTGGTGATACAAGTGATGGTTTTGACTGTCCCATATAAACCATTCAATTAATTTTTTCATTGAAATGTAGGTTAGCAGGAACAAACATGGTGACGATTTACTTTAAAGACAATCGACAATGTAATCGCCTTTAACACATTCTGGAAATTAAATTATTGCCTTGATGTATAGATGTCTGGTAACTTGAATAATTGATTTGTCAAATAATTTGGTACATTTTTAGTCAATCAACTCAGCCTAGAAATATTCTTCAGATTTGGTCAAACCACACTGTCTGAATAAATTGATCATATTAATCAACCCGCACCATCTTTATATATTCATCAAACCTTTTGTCAGCTCACACTAACTAGGTATATTGATCATGTTAATCAATCCTGTCTATGATGTGCACACAGTCTAGGAATACTCACCTTCTCTAATCAGATTTTGGACTTGAAAACGATAGCAAGTATTTGTCGAACAAGCACTCTTTGTCTGTTAGATTCCCAATTTTATTGATAAAATTGATTTATTTCATTATTTCGTCTTTCTTACAACTATTACTAATTACGCTTTGTGACAAAGTAAATTTACCTCTCCCTACTTTTAAATTTAAATTGTTATATAAATTACTAATTGTCAGATTGACCTAACTTTGGGCACTGCTCATGGTGTTATTTTTGAAAGTGTCTGAGTTGAAGTAAACAGCTCCAGGCAAGAACATTCTAGATTCCTTACCTAATGCAAACTGAGTGAGTAGTTTTCTGCTATCCAATGATTATGATTTATGAGAACGAGACTAGCCAATAGGCTGAGTTTAAAGAGTTTACTTGCTGTAGAGAATTTCACACTCTAATCACTTTTAAATTCATAGTGGGAGAAGGTCTGTCATAATTTTTTCATAATTTTAAATTTTTATAGCCTTCACTTGATAGGCTATACTTGTATTTATGTAGAGATGTACCATGTGAATTTACTTTTATTTATACAGATGTTTGAACCTAGCTGCAGTGTACTAATATGTGACATTGTTTGATATGCTGTACTTATTGTGCTACATGTGTGTGATCGTGCTAATAAATACTGTTGCAGGAAATTAAGTTGAGAATGGAGTGTGAGGTGAAGTGGAGTTATATTGTGATGAGCAAGTAACTTAGGTTTGCTCCTGAATTATATGTCGCAGGGAGCAAGTGGCCTTTTGACTTTCAGTGTCAAGTCTCACCTTTGAATCTTTGTGTTGAATTTCAAGCTTCAAGTTTCAAGTCCACGTGTTTACCAGTTGTAAACCGGAGTGACTGGGAGACACGAGAAACGTCTGTTTTGGTGTATGTAAGCATAGGGAGTACACTACACATTTTTTGATGTATCAGAGCAAAGTGCGCTGGATACATTATGGAAAGTTCTGGTGCATTGAAAGTGCTGGAATTACTGGGATTGTTTGAGGAAATGGACATGGTGAGCAGAGTGCTCAAGCAATTCAAGAAGAAAGTGTGTGTCAATGTTTTCCAAGCCTTGGTAGGAGACACTTGGTGACACTCAGACATTTTGACATTGTTGCAAAGGCAGTGAAAGTCTGTTGAATCAATGCTTTATCCAGGTCACATAAAGACTTTAAATTACCTACCTCTAATAACTCCATTTCTATTCTCTGATAGGATAATGTGCAATTTGTATTGACTCTATTGTTGAACTGTAATTATATATTTTTTTAATGGAGAGAGAGAGAAAGAGAGAGAGAGAGAGAGACTGTGTAGATATAAAATTATCTGAACGTGAGTGTATAGAATATTGATAAGAAGTAATCTAAATCATTGTCATTGTCATGTGTATATTTGATTGTTCGTTTAATGGATATATTGTTCAATTTATTGACCTTCTTATGCTTATTGATATTGATAATCTTTATTGAAGAAGAAAGTGGGTGGAAGGGGCTCGCTAAATATAGATTAAAGTCGGATTTGTCTTCACCTTTAGTAAGAAGTTTTCCACTCATGGAAACATTATTTGACTGTAAACGTTATGCAATGTTGTGGAATAGAGAAAACGTTTACAGCGCCTGCATATCCACCAAGTGAGATAGAGACGAGTGGTGTCTTCTGGAGGATCATTAATAAAATAAATTCTCATCACTTGTAATTAGTTATGAAGGAGTAATTACTAATAATAATCATTTCATTAACTAAGTGGTGTGTCAGCACACGCTGTTTTTGGTAACATAAACTAACATGTTGTGTTCGTTTTCTTAGACTTATTAAAGATGTTTTCTTGACAAGTCACCTTCCTTTCACGGCTAACATTCTAAATATTAATGGTTTTATTCAAGAATAATATTAGTGATTTAATTCACTAATCATATTAAAGATTTTATTCAATAATCATATTTGATTTTATTCATTAATCACCTTTATGATTTTATTCACTAATCATATTTATGATTTTATTTTCTTACTCATATTCAAGATTTTACTCGCTTCTCAAATTTATGATTTTATTCACTAATTGTACACTATGAACTTTTTAAAATCCTGCAATCACTAATTATACGTCTTCGCAGTACATTTTGTTCATTGGTCACACTTCTTACACTTAATTACTCGTGACGCTCTTTGATAATCATAGATTTTACACTTCATTTCTAGCAACACTATTCAATAATCATACATTTTACACTTCATTTCTAGCAACGCTATTCAATAATCATACATTTTTTACTTCATTACTTGTGATGATATTCAATAATAATACACTCAATTTTATTTATTGCATTATTGACTTTTACATTATTAATGACGCTATTCAATAATCATACATATTACATTTCTTTCGGTGCTATTCAATAATATTGCATATTGCTCTTCATTAATCGCGACGCTATTCAATAGTCGTACATTTTACGTCGTTATTTGTGATGATATTCAATAATAATACACTCTTAATTTTATTTATTACATTATTCACTTTGCATTTGTCATGACTATGTTATTTAACAGACATTTTAAACATACTGAGCAAGATTGAATTCTTAGATAAGTGAGTTTATTTTCTTTTTGCTCCTTTTCTTTTCATCGGATTGTATACTTGCCTTTTTTATACGTTGACCATGACGAGTTATAAATCTTTGTCAGAATTGAGGTGCACGATTGGTCATACAACATACAGATGTGGTCATCACGACTGAAGCTGAAGAATTCACAGAGAGAATGACCAGTGCAGGCGATTGCACAACAAGTCTTTGAACGAGAGCAAGAATAAATTGTTGTTGAGGGTTGGGACTGAACGTAGAACTTGTCGACGAGTGAATACAGGAATGACCTTTGTCCAGAAACGCGACACAAAAGGTAAAACAGACACGTCAGGAAAAGTAACTTCATATCGTGCGATCAAATGTAACCGTTCTGCAACGTAATAATTTGTTTTTATTTCACCAAATAGATATTGTGTTCTATTTCAATATTTAACAATGAAAGTAACTAATATTTAACTGTTAATAAACGAACACATATTACACAGGACACAGTTGTTTCGCTTTCTCTCCCATGAACGTGTTTACTCAACCTTCTGTGTGTCTGCTTCTTCGACTCAACAAGTGATTTAATTTATATTCATACCCACCGATCAATAATTCCGTTTTGCACGCGATTCAAAGAACTTGTCCATACATGAACACGTTTGGTTTTTTATAGCATTTGATATTTAATCTAATTGTATCATGGCTATTTGAATAACGATCTACACTGACCGTCGAAAACTTTTATAACTAGGTTATTGTGAATATTTAAACTATCAGTGATTTTGTACGTTCAAAACAATATTTAAATTATCAGTGCTTTTGTACGTTCAAAACAATATTTAAACTATCAGTGCTTTTGTACGTTCAAAACAATATTTAAATTATCAGTGCTTTTGTTCAAAACAATATTTAGCCTAAATTATCAGTGCTTTTGTACGTTCAAAACAATATTTAAATTATCAGTGCTTTTGTACGTTCAAAACAATATTTAAACTATCAGTGCTTTTGTACGTTCAAAACAATATTTAAATTATCAGTGCTTTTGTACGTTCAAAACAATATTTAAATTTTAAAAAGGAACTGTGAATATATATAGTGTGATACGTCTGGGCATCCTTCCCTCGTTATGATTATTATTTATTAATAACATATAACTAATTACAGGTGATCGAGAATCTTAATTTATATTTCTGTGTCGTTGTATTTTTCCCACAAGACAACAACTGTCTTTCACTCGGCGGATTATAAGGGTGTCGTAAAACTTCAATCTGTACACAATAGTGACGTTTTACTGTCGCATAATGTTCTGCAGGTGGAAACTAAATGAGAAATAAAGATCGTCTTTTATTTATATTTAATGAGCCCCCATCCAACCACTACTACTTCACCAAAAGGTTTAGTATATGTAGGAATACATTTATTAAATCAACAAATCAAATATATAACATAAGAATATATTCAAAAGAGCGTTGAAATTTACATCCTTTCACAACAATGTTTGATTAACACTAGACGCCCGCTCACATGCATGCACACACACACACACACACACACACACACACACACACACACACACACACACACACACACACACACACACACACACACATATATATATATATATATAATTATAGCATAATTTAGCATATATATATAATTATATATATATATCATATATATGGTATTCATCATGGTATTGAAAGTGGAGTTTGAGAGATAAATATAGTATATGGACATGATCTTTTCAATGATGGCTCTGTCACTAGCGCGTGTTCACATTCACGAGGTTTGCAATGTCATTGGCTTTCTTATTAAATTCATAATTAATCCAATGTACTTTCTAGGCACATTACACAACTGTTGCAAAGTCTTCCGTTCGCTCACAAGCACTCCTTGAAGAATCGTCCAGAACTTCTCATGTGCAATCAAAGCACATCACATGTAGTGTTCTAGAATCTTCATGTGTAATAGTCAGCACACAACAAGGAATGTTCAAGAAATTTTCATGAATTCTTGAGACAAATCTCGAGCCTCAATTTTCACCGTATTGGCTCCTGAACAGAATTCACAGTAATTAACTTGCAGCAACACATTTAAGATAAGTTTGATGATAACACTGGGAACACACCAATGTGAATCTAGTAGAGTACAGTATTCACTGCAGTCTGAAGCAGTTATAAGGCTGCAAAACAAAAATGGCGTACTCCTTTCTACAATAGTCAAGTAAGGCAACGTTAAAATTCAGTCATATTTCATCTCTAAACCCCTTTCTCTCTTACATACATTCTCAACTTACAAATCCTGCAATGATATTAATTAGCCCGATATACACGCAGCATAAGAAATATAGCAGTGATAAAAATTCACATGTATAATGTAATCAAACTAGTGAACATAGAAATAATGGTTCAAGTACATAAGCATTCTCCAGTTGAAATCATAGATCAACAGCATTCCTGTGCGAAATATTTCTCTAAGTCCATTCATTCTTTTTCAGTCATTTAACTTACCATAAGCTAACAATCGCCTTTATAACCGGACTGGAATTATGTTAAAATCAATGTGATTAGAATATAGGACTTTCTTAACAAAGTAACTTTCGTTCCATCCCTGTTGTTTGAAGTTGTTCTGAACAAGTGTGAGAGTATTAGTCAGAAAAACTACTCATCTGCTTGGAACTGGATTGGATTGTATCATTAGTTTAGCATATTCTCCACCTGAGTTGTTTACTCCAGCTGTCAATTATAAAAGTTCCATCATAAGCAGTAACCAAGGTCGGCTCACGTTAACATTGACAACAAATATATAACACTATGTAAGACAATTTTTGTTCCTGGCTTCTAAGTGTTATATTTCAATTGCTTATGTCTAAAGTTCGTGAAAAAATGACTTCATTAAGCACAATCTTTTCTTACACGACAACAGCACGAAGAAAACTCGTTTTTTTTGTGAAAATAGAACGATTTTTTTCCATTTTCGTCATTATGATCAGGTAAAAACAAAAATTGCACAAGGAATAGACAAACAGAGTCAGAAACCACTCAACAAGGTTCAGAAATGTGTAGATTTTCTAGATTTACGATTGTACTGTGAATCACTCTCTCGAAGTAGCCCCCAAATGTAGTCCCCCATCATGTTTTCGTTATACTGTCCTTAGTAACGACGTTCAAAGTTCAATATATCTTGATGAAAGCGCTCGCCCCGTGCTCCTCCGAGTAAGCGCCCATGTTCTCCTTGAATTTGTCGAGATGCGAATCAAGGATATGGACTTTCAGATACATTCTGCATCCCATTGTGGCGTAATTCTTTATGAGAGTCTGCACCAACTCCACATAGTTTTCAGCTTTGTGATTACCTAGGAAGCCCTGAACAACTGCAACGAAACTGCTCCAAGCCGCTCTCTCCATCCTGTTCAACAGCTTTGCGAAATCCTCATTTTCTATGATCTTCTTGATCTGTGGTCTGACAAATATACCAGCCCTAACCTTAGCCTCAGACAGCTTTGGAAAAAGATCTTGGAGGTATTGAAATGCTGCTGACTCCTTGTCAAGAGAAGTGACAAATTGCTTAATGAGGCCTAACTTGATGTGCAGCGGTGGCATAAGCACTTTATGAGGTTCTATCAGCTGCACCCACTTCACATTGCTCTTCCCAACAGAAAACTCTGTACGTTGTGGCCAGTCCTTTGTGCAATAATGTGCCTTAGTGTCATGGCTGTCCCAGAGACAGAGGAAACAAGGAAATTTCGTGAAACCTCCTTGAAGATCCATGAGGAATGATACCATTTTGAAGTCACCGATGACCTCCCATCCATAGTCGTCATACTTTAATGCACTCAGCAACATTTTGACACTGGTGTAGTCCTCTTTGAGATGCACAGAGTGGGCCATCGGGAGAGACGGGTCGTTGTTTCCATTGTGAAGCAACACGGTTTTGAGGCTCCGGGATGAACTGTCTATGAATAGGCGCCATTCAATAGGATTACATGCGATACCTATAGCCTGGAATAGACCAGCAACATCGTTGCAGAAGCACAGCCCATCACGTTGACTGAAGAAGTTGGAGAATCTTTGATGCCGCTTCCTCTGATCCATGACTTGTACGCTATCATCAGCCATGTTCCACTGTTTGAGCCTGGATATCAGAAGCTCAGCATTCGATTTCGTAAGCCCGAGGTCCCTAATTAAATCGTTCACGTCTTTCTGGTTAGGGAAGTATGGCTTTCTATCCCCAACTTCATCTGCGGAATCGTAGTCCATATCTCTAGTATCTGATTCACTATCGGACTTGCTGCTGTCTCCTGAAGATGGCCGATGCCGCCTAGGAGGAGTCGGAACAGGCAGATCTGGGCTGTGTGGTACTGGGGCGATGGAAGAAGGTATGTCCGGATAAACGATCTGAGGGGCATTTTTGCCGGTGCGATGATTTTTTGGGTTTACCATGCAGAAGTAGCAGTTGCTTGAGTGGTCCGTCGGCTCTCGCCAAATTCGCGGGATAGCAAACTTCATGGCTCGCTTCTCTCCTCTGTACCAACCTGTAACATAGCACATAATAATACATAAGAATTATAATAATTTGAGGGCAGGAAATTTCAAAATATGGAACGATTTCAAGATGGAACGGATTTGCCTACAGTACACGACTTATGACAAAACTTTGTAAATTACAACTCTGTGAAATGAACTCGATCTAAAGCATTCAAATTTTATGAAAATAAATTAAAACACATCTAAGCGAGAAGCAACTGTTCAGTTTACCTTCAAGTGTTTTCTTGCAATATTCGCATGTGAATTGCGGTGCCCAAGATTTGTCTTGGTCCCCGACCGGCACGCCGAAGTATGCCTTGTAGGCCTCACACATTATACGACTTGCTTCCACGGAATACTTTTTCGCTCTTGTCTTTATGAATTGTCCACACACGTAGCAGAATGAATCAGCTGGATGCAAACAATCTCTTGATGCCATATCAAATAAATAACTTCTCTTCAACTACGAATCGTTATCCTTTCAGTCTGCAATAACACGAATTGGAATCTTGGTTCGAGACACCTGTGCTTTTATACTTGTACAGCTACTTTTGGAACGTTCAAGAACGTTCTAGAAAGTTCTGGAAGTTTCTTGAACGTTCTAGAGTGTTCAGGAGAATAGTAGAAACATGTGGACAACTCTAGCAGTTCAGGGAGGAAGCTCGGCATTGAAAGCAAATCGAGAATTTTCTCGAACACACGCGATTTTCCAAAGTTCAATGTCCCGGTCACAGAAGCACAGTTTTTCAGGAATAACAGCGATTTCCTTTCTGTTCTAGACCTAACGGGTTAGGAAAACACACTTTCAACCCAGGAACAGAACAAAAGTGAAAATTTGTTACATAGTGTAATTATTAAGTTTATAAATGGGGATAGGCAAATTTACCCCGTCACACTATGTATACATCCACATGCTCTCTCTATATTCGTACACAGACACACACACACACACACACACACGCGCGCGCGCACACACGCACGCAAACACGCACACACACACGCACGCAAACACGCACACACACACACACACACACATGTTTATTTCGCCACACGCCATTATGCTCTCAAATTAATGTTTAAAAAGACTGTTATGAATTAGAGTGCATTCGATTTAGACAAATATTGCAGTAGAGATAATTTATTTATTTGTCTGGTGATTGGCGATGAGAGTTTGTTTTCTTTCTCGTGTCTGGTGATTGGCGATGAGAGTTTGTTTTCTTTCTCGTGTCTGGTGATTGGCGATGAGAGTTTGTTTTCTTTCTCGTGTCCGGTGATTGGCGATGAGAGTTTGTTTTCTTTCTCGTGTCTGGTGATTGGCGATGAGAGTTTGTTTTCTTTCTCGTGTCTGGTGATTGGCGATGAGAGTTTGTTTCTTTGAGTCTATTCAGGGCCATCTCAGTGGATTACATTGATGGTTTTTCCCCTCTACCGCCGGAAATGAATATCGAAGATGAAAATAAAAAATGTCCAATAACCGAGTCGAACAGTTGCAGGATCTTCACTTTGTGCATCAAGCATCCATCACTTCCATCCGTCTCGTCGAGCGACGAACGGGACAGCCAAGACCAGCGGAGTTACACAGATAGAGGCAGACAGCCGCAAACATCAACGCTTGCGTGAAAGTGTATGTTTGTGAATGTGCGTGATTGTGCGTTGATGTGAGAGTGTGTGAGTGTATGTGTTAGATATTGTGTGTGTAATGAAGCGTGTTTCAGTGTGCGCTAGTGTCAATGTGGTTTTAATGTCGTATGTGAGTGTGAAAATGTTTATATGAGAATGTGTGTGTGTGTGTGTGTGTGTGTGTGTGTGTGTGTGTGTATGTGTGTGTGTGTGTGTGTGTGTGTGTGTGTGTGTGTGTGTGTGTGTGTGTGTTTGTATGTGTGACTTGAAATTCAATACAAAAATCTGAAAGAAAATAAGTCAAATCTAGACATCCAACTGATAAAACTAATTCTTAAGATAACTAAGTCTGGTGATTCTACCCATCAAATGGTTGCAACTAATATGTAAGAAAATTCCTTCAGAAAACCCAGGAATCAAGTAGCTTTGCTATTACTTAAGTAAATTCCTTTAGAAAACCAAGGAATCAAGTGGACATGCTATTACGTAAGTAAACTCCTTTAGAAAAGCACGGAATCAAATGACTTTTGCAATTACTGAAGTAAACTAAACAAGAAGACTGTAGACATCAAGTGACTTTTACTACTATTCAAGGATAGGAAGTAAAAAATCCTTTAGACATGAAATGACTTATTAATGTTAGGTGAAGACAACAACAAAACACATATGGGCATAAATTAATTGAGTCCAAAATCAAATCACAAGTCAAATTAAAGCAGTGTATTTTTCTATAAATAAAAAAAGAGGAAAATAACAAACTAGCATATTTATATTTTAAAATATTAAATTCATGAAACGTGATGCAGATGACAGATTTGGCATTGTTTTATTGTTGCAAACTATTCCGTTATAAATTTACTGACGCGTGTAATTGCACTACGGCATAGGATACTGTCCAAACTGTTCACTTCTCTAACCTTAAAGGTATTTTCTTGTTGTCACAAATAATGGGGTTTTTTTTTGTTTTTTTTACAGGCTGGCAACAAAAATCTATACAAAATCAATGCACTTCAGTTAGAATCTACCTCTGATTGTCAATGCCTCGAAGTACATCGGGACGACTGCATATTAATATATTATGCAAATTTTAATAGTAAAGTATATAACACATATGCAAAGTTTGGACTACTGGTTATACATATTTATCAGTAAATGTTGCGCAAATAATCTGGGTTATGCCTCCTGTCATTTAGACTTACGGTCCGCACTCAATAAAAGACTGAGAAAAAAAATTAAAAATAGGTATATAAACAAACAGAGAAGAAGACGATATAACTATACTACCAGCACAGTTTACGACAAACAAACAAAATCAAGTAACGCTACCATTTCAGATATGTGAGAATTAAACAATTAAAAAGAAATTAATAAAGGAAAGGATAACATTTATTTTATCAAAACGAAATTATGTGACGCCAACGCCACTATGTTAATGATTATGATAATTATTAATTAATTCATCATTCATAACTAATTACAAGTAATGAGAATCTTAATTTATATTATTAATAATTAATTCTCTAGAAGACACCGCTCGTCTCTCTCACTTGGCGGATATGCGAATATTTCTCTCTTCCAGAACATTAAGAACAAATATTTACGATCACACAACATTTCCTTAGGTGAAAAATTTCTTACTAAATGAGAAGACAGATCCGTCTTCAATCTATATTTAGCGAGCTTCTATCCGCCCATTTTCTTCTCCGACATAAGGGAATCAATATGCAAAAAAGTCAATAAATTTATTGTTAAATTTATTGATTGAACAATCATTTATACATATAACAAATGCAAGGAAAAAAATGACATAAATATTTCCATGAAACCATGTTTGCTTAATTTCTCTGTGTGACACCAACGCCACTTAGTTAATGGGTATTATTATTAGTAATAAATTAATCATCCAAAACTATTTAAAAATGGAGTTAGTCTACAATAGCATATATGTGAGAAGGAAACAAATTAAAAAAAAATTGTAAAGTTTAACAATACTTACAAAACAAATACATTCTTAATCAGATATTTGGTCATTGACATACCAATTTACTGGTGTTATTTTCAGTAATTTTCCAGATAGCTTGTCTCTATCATCAACACTCATCACCTACCCATAAACAAGTTCAAGTTACATCAGCCTAAAGTTGGATAACAACATAACAAGATGGTCATCAAAAACCAGACGTAGATTTAATCCGTTTATTCCACTTTCACTTTTCTGTCACAACAATGTTATAATCCCACTCCTAACCAAGCGTTCTCACAACAATGTTATAATCATGCAACAGGCACCCAGTTAATCAAAACAACTCATCTACTCTCCATTTCTGTCTATCCACGACTTTGACTTGACTTATAAACTTTATCTTAAATTTGCAAATGACATATCATCTTATATATTAGAAATGAAATTTTATATTTAAAATATACAACAATCAGTAAGTACTGTTATAGTCAGAATATGTTCATGCAGTCAACACTTCTCTTGCTTTCATAAAACGAATATCATACTCTTGTCCCGAGATAAATGAGTGTGTTATCATTTCTATTAATTAAAGTCTTCAGCTACAGAAATGCTGGCATTCATTCAACAGCTGTCAAGGTTATGAAATATTCAGCAAAATTATGACATGTGATTGTGGACTGCCTGTACATTTCTTTATTTATCTGCTGATATTAGACAACAAGCAAATTACTGTTGTAAAATATTTCTTTATTTATCTGACGATATTAGACAACACGCAGATTTCTGCTGTAAAAGATTTCTTTAATTATATGATGATATTAGACAACAAGCAAATTACTGTTGTAAAATATTTCTTTATTTATCTGACGATATTGGACAACAAGCAAATTACTGTTATAAAAGATTTCAGTTGTTCTCACATCACCAGTTATATTATATAGCTGAATATTTTCAATGAACAACTTCTAACGTAAGGAAAAAACGCATTTACTAAAACATTAATTTAATGAAATTTAGGTGAAGGAACAGTATCTCACAGCGTACTTCCCGCAGAAGTTACCTTTCCTGATATTTGTAGTCATACAGAGAGTTGTCAATATTTATTCAGCTAATTGGGGGCCTTGTTTATCCTGCACACGCATTTGGCTATCATTTAAAATACTGTATCATAATTAGTCAGTTAAAGTTTCGCAAATAAATTCTACACATTTGCGATGTGGAAACAAAGTCTTTTTGATTAGTTTTCAAACGTTTTTTTTTTTTTTTTATAAAAATGAAATGGACGTTTGAGTAAATGTCTTATATTGGAATGCTAGAGGATATATCTCAATGCATTAGTCGACACTTAAACTACACCTCTCAAAGAAAACGACACAACAAATTACGTCCCTCGTAGAAGACACACCAAACTACACCTCTCATAGAAGACAAGACACACCAAACTACACCCTCGAAGAAGACACACCAAACTACACCTCTCATAGAAGACAAGACACACCAAACTACACCTCTCATAGAAGACAAGACACACCAAACTACACCCTCGAAGAAGACACACCAAACTACACCTCTCATAGAAGACAAGACACACCAAACTACACCTCTCATAGAAGACAAGACACACCAAACTACACCCCTTGAAGAAGACACACCAAACTACACCTCTCATAAAAGACAAGACACACCAAACTACACCTCTCATAGAAGACAAGACACACCAAACTACACCTCTCATAGAAGACAAGACACACCAAACTACACCCCTTGAAGAAGACACACCAAACTACACCTCTCATAGAAGACAAGACACACCAAACTACACCCCTTGAAGAAGACACACCAAACTACACCTCTCATAGAAGACAAGACACACCAAACGGATAAAACACCAACTACAGACGCAGACTCATACCACACCGAAAGAAGAGAAGAAAAAAATCCCTCTAACCTCAACAACAAAGAAAACAAAAAGAAGAAAAAGGACCTCCCAATAGGAAATAGGGAAAACAATCCCAAGCCGATAAACATAACCAGCACCACGCCTACGACAACAACCACAGAACACAAGTCGGACCCCTCACCCCACCCCTACTTACTTTAGTGGCTCATTAATTCCCATCACTACACTGTATGGCAGCAACTAGACCTCCGCCAATACGGATACCTTTGGCGCAATGAATTCTACAAATCAGTCTTCTACGGACCCCAGAGATATTACAAGTATTTTTCCTCCCGAAGATAGTTGAATCTCGGGTAAAAGTACCACATGAATCTGAAACTCGGTGGGAAATTACTCGAAGCTCTGCAACTGTTCGACTCGGTTATTGGACATATTTTATTTTCATCTTCGATATTCTTTTCCGACGGTACAGGGTAAAAACCATCAATGGAATCCACTGAGACGGCCCTGAATAGACTCAAAGAAACAAACTCTCATCGCCAATCACCAGACACGAGAAAGAAAACAAACTCATCGGACTTAGTTATCTTAAGAATTAGTATTATCAGTTGGATGTCTAGATTTGACTTATTTTCTTTCAGATTTTTGTATTGAATTTGAAGTCACACACACAAACACACACACACACACACACACACACACACACACACACACACACACACACACACACACACACACACACACACATTCTCATATAAACATTTTCACACTCACATACGACATTAAAACCACATTGACACTAGCACACACTGAAACACGCTTCATTACACACACAATATCTAACACATACACTCACACACTCTCACATCAACGCACAATCACGCACATTCACAAACATACACTTTCACGCAAGCGTTGATGTTTGCGGCTGTCTGCCTCTATCTGTGTAACTCCCCTGGTCTTGGCTGTCCCGTTCGTCGCTCGACGAGACGGATGGAAGTGATGGATGCTTGATGCACAAAGTGAAGATCCTAAAACAAAGAACACTCTCCCCTGAATTTCAGTACACACAAAAATAACAACGGATGCTCGAGTCGTACGTCACTCATCAACAGAAATAGAAAGTGATGTAGATGAGCGAAAGAAAGATATTGACAAGAATGAGTCACAATAATAAATATATACACATAGATGTACAATATAATTGTAGTTATCATACATGGCTCATAATAAGACCAACCTGACTTTTCGTTTTCTGAAAAAATATTTTTACCAGTTTGGGTATGGAAGAGTTTATCGAACGATATTTCTAATTCAACGGCAGAATTGACAGTTTTGGGATCAATTTTAGCGTACATAAAGACAGGCCGAGCCGGTCAGGGCTAAATATATGGCGATTTTTTACAAACTGACCTAGTAGGTCAGAGTTTGCATAATATTCCCAGCGGTCGCTATGGTTACCGCACATGAAGCAGCTATCAAGTGTATGTGAAACACGTGAACCAAGGTTCTGGTACTCCGGCAAATCTACAGTTACACGCATTGCTAATCCCAAAAACATTTTATAGAAATATGCGTGTTTACTCATACAGAGAAAATATTACATCGTTTAATATCTTGACGGTTGTTCACATTACACTACACTACACACATGCACACACACACACACACACACACACACACACACACACACACACACACACACACACACACACACACACACACACATGTACAATCAAAGTCATATCACAAACTAATGTCGTTTGTTTACACGAAATATGCGTGTTTATCTAGATATTGAGAAAAAATATTCTGTTGAATCAACCGTTTGAGTTTGCTGCCCATATATCTTTGCTTTTCATTTAAATCTTTATGAACGCATTTTGTTCTGTAAATATTAGATTGAATCTATATTGATTTCAAACAATTCAACCGGCCCCTAAGGCATCTACTTTTAAATCACCAAACAGCATATCATAATGTCTGAATTATTCAAGTCAGGTGGTAAGTTAAGGTGAAAAGCTTCAAGAAACTAATTTATTTTCTCTCAAACATTTCTTCGATTTACTGTTACTCCCAGCGCTAACCTTCTTGTTTTCATTGTTATACCATGCTCTACGTTTAACTGTTCATTGCAGGTATCATTTACTATGAAATGTAACTTGCCTATTTTGCCAAAGACTATCCTGCGCCAGTGTGTGTGTATCGGTCTAATGAATGTCATTGCAGGAAACTGTATGTTGAGAATGGAATGTAAGAAAGAATATTGTGATAAACTGGGGAACTTACGCTTGCTCTTTAATTATATTTTGTTGTGAGCAATACCCTTTCCAGGAATCTTTCAAGTGTTCACTGGTTATAAACTGAATGACATGACAGATGTGGGAAACGTCTGTTGCAGTGTGTGTAGCATAATGGAGTATGCTATACACTTTTGATGTATCATTTCAAAATAGGTTGAGTACATCAGGAACATTTTAGTACATTGAAGTTTGTAGAATTAAAGTAATCATGTTTTTCTTCAAGCAACTGACATGGCGAGGAGAGTGCTCAAGTTAGTTTGAGAGGAAAATTAGTGCATCAGAATTTTTCATGTGAGTAGGGAATCACGTGTTGATGTGGTCATTGTGACATTGTTGTAAAAGCAAGTGAATACAGTTGAAACAGCAATTATGTTAAAAGATTATAATCACCTATCTCTAATAATCCCACTTCTATTCTCTGATAGAACATGGAATCCAAACGAGAAATTCAAAACGTGAAATCCAAACATGAAACCCGCTCTGAAATGATAATTGTTGATTTCCATGAGCGACAATTCTATTTATTTGCTGAGCCATATATGTGGCATAGACAATAGAGTAGCCGATTTACAAATCAACCTTTTGATTGTATTTTACAATGAAAGAAAAAATATGAAAATGAAAAGATATAATTTAAATCACACACATGCATGTTACAATTATAATAAAACATATTACACACAAGTGGATTAAAAGGACTAAAATCATTACATACAAATGCTCCAATGAACACAACGTTTCACAATTGTCAATTCAGTTATTTAGCTTTTCTTCAAAGATAAAATAAAGTTCCATAATATCTTACACAACTCAGCAATTATTTAGAATTACAAATACATATTAATTTGGTCACTCTATTCTCTGGCCACACATCAGGTAAAATAGCAATAATACAATTCAATCGCAATAGATATGCAAAAATCACACATCAATGTTCTTAATAAAATACAGTTTATAATACTAAGAAATGAAATGTGTTACCTTGTCTTAATGTAAACGGGTTTTCTCGATTCACTAAATATTGTGGCCTATTGGTATCATGTCTTAGGTATCTCATAGGCGTGGTTCCTTTGTGAATGATGGTTAAAGCCAGGATCATGTTATATAAACATATCTATGGATTATGGTGGGAAAGCCAACGGTCAAGCATCAGGCTTGGACAACAACTCATTTTCTGCTATTGTTCATGCATATTATATAATAGGTGCGGACCTTCTTTTGATTGTGCATAAGACGTTGCATCGGACGTGATGATTATGTCACATTTCCGGTTTTCCTTTAACGATCCTGTCCTAATTCAGGCACTAATTATCAACATTAATTTATTAGATAATCCCTAAGATTAGTGACAGGCGGACTTGCCTAACTTATCTCCCTTTCAATGCCACAATCTCAGCCTGATTGTTCATGACACTTAGTCGGATAAGGTTAGTTGACTTCTTTGCCAACAATGTTATCTCCCCTTTCTTTAAAGATTAGTATTTATAATTCTTTATTCCTTTATCTCTGGCTCGGCCCCCAGTTGGCATATCACAGTTGATTACATGCACTTATGTAATACATAGCGATATAACAATTAAGAAAATTAACAATAAAATTTAATAACAATAAAATTAAATTTGAAAACAAGAAAATGAACAATTCAATCTCCACGAATATAAAGTGATATTGCATGACCTTGTAAGTCAATTTTACTGTCCACACCAAAAGAGTTGATTCCTGATAGTTTGAGACTTATCATCTATTATTGGACACATGGACACAGTTTGTTGTTGTTCGTTCCAGTGCACGATGGCATCATGTGATGACCTTGGCCTCCCTTTGCTGTTCAAGCAGGGCTGTAGTAAGGATTCAAGCATGATGATTGCTCGCTCAGTTACTGGCTCTGGACTTTCACGCTTGGCGACAAAATTCCCACATCAATACGGCACATTAGCAGTCTACTTTAGAATCAAGAGTAAAACTCACGACTGGCTGGAATATATGATTATTTATTTTACAGCTTCGTGTGGTGAAAATGACTTTAAGGGCTTTATGGCAGCAGTGATAATCACTCTTTACAATCTCACTAATTCATAGTTTACATTACATGGAAATTCAAATGTATAAAATCTTACAATATGTATTCCTTCATTGCTCTATAGTTGCTCATAATACAATTTAGCTAGTGACCTTGCATATTGACCGGCGCATGTTGACTCTCCCATGATAACAACAAACAATTAATCAATGGTAATACAACTACATACACGTGGCATTTCTCACCACATTACAATGTATATCACTACTGCCACTTAGCTTCTGTAAGGAAAATGTATTACATCAACAGGAGTAAAATTCGCAAGAATATTCTACACACATTTACAATACAAAATACATTTTGATTAAAGAGAAAATCAAGGCATAACCACTATGTGTTTTAGGCATGGTCATAATAGATGGCATGTGGGCATTATCCCTTGATCGGCGCATCTGATGTAGCCATCCCATTCAGGCAATTGTGTCAATGAAATGAAGGTCAACTAACATCTTAGCGCTATGTCATTGCCCGGTATGCAAATGACCATACGTGGGTAGTTAGTATCCGGTTTGGGGCGTGACCTTCACCTGTGATCTAACTTAATTTCCCTGAACTCATAAACAAATATTTTCTGGCCTAAGCTTTAATCCTTAATGGAAGTTTCTCAATGGGTACACAAGGTTGTGGAAAAATCTGTATGTGAAAGAAACAGTTAATAATAAGAAAAAAGGTAATCAGAAATGCATAATTTGTTTTAATATATCTTCACAGACTACATCATCGTTCGTGATGCCTGAACCAAAATTATCAGCTATCAAAAGGAACAAAACTTTAAGGAGCTTAACATAAAAATACAGAATAATTTCTTAGATAGGAGGTCAAGTATAATTTGCCCTTGACTTCGTTACAATGTGTGATGATTTATTGTGTGTATTTGTCTGTGTGTTCATTACTGTAGGATGGATGGAATATCAATGAAGGAATATAGCAATACCAGAGAAGAATTATTCAGTTTTGTACATACCACACATGAAGAAGTGAATAAAAACATTTATATTGCCATTCGTTTATTAAAGAAATGAAGACCACCATCTAGTATTAAGCAGATAAGCGTCCCAAAATACACAAGAGAGTCATAAAAAAGTAAATCTCGAATTAAGTAGTTTAGTGTCGCAAAATACACAAGACTACATAAATAAGTAACTCTAGATTTAAGTAGATAAGTGTCCCCAAATCCCAAGAGAGTACATAAATAATCCTAGAATTAAGTAGATAAATGTCCAAAAGTATACAAGAAAATACATCAAAAACAGTAACTCTAGAATTAAGTAGATTAGTGCCCAAAAATATACAAGAGAATACATCAAAAACAGTATATTTAGAATCAAGTAGATTAGTGCCCCAAAATATACAAGAGAATAAATATACAAGAAAATACATCAAAAACAAAAACTCTAGAATTAAGTTAATGTGTCCAAAATATACAAGAAAATACATCAAAACCCTCTTGAATTAAATAGATATGTGTCCAAAATAATACATTTCCATTCATAAAAGTCAGTAACTCTAGAATTAAGTAGATAAATGTCCTTTACTACACAAGGAAATACATCAGGGAGAGCAAGTCCATCTTCAACAGTGATTGAGAATGATTCATACAGGCTTACTGTTTATAGACAGCAACACCACAATGGAGCTTGTTGCCTTAACGACTACAGCAATAAAAACAGCAACAACAACAGCAACGAAATCAGTAGCAACAACAACATAATAATAAATAATAAATGAAGTACATATGACAATTGTAATGGTAGATAGATATATAGAAAGATAGATGGAAAAATAGATCGATAGATACATATATATATATATATATATATATAGATATAAATAGATAGATAGATAGATAGATAGATAGATAGATAGATAGATAGATAGATAGATAGATAGATAGATAGATAGATAGATAGATAGATAGATAGATAGATAGATAGATAGATAGATAGATAGATAGATAGATAGATAGATAGATTGATAGATGTTATTATCAATATTTATGATGATGTTCCTGATGATGACGATGATAAAGGTAAGAGCATTAATAAAAAGAAGATTTTTAAAGATGCACATAATAATAATAATAATAATAATAATAATAATAATAATAATAATAATAATAATAGGCCCAGATCAAGTACAAATATTCTGGCTGAAACATCTTACCTCCTTACATGGCAGACTTGCTGAACAACTGCAAGACATACTAAACAAACCAGGAACCCTGCCAGCATGGATGGTAAAAGGAAAAACAAGTCTGATTATGAAAGATCCACAGAAAGGCACAACACCAAACAACTATCGTCCAATCACTTGCCTATCAACCACCTGGAAGTTACTATCAGGAATTATAGCTGACAAAATCATGACTCACCTTGAAACAAACAAACTTCTAAACAATGAACAAAAGGGTGCTAGACCAGGCAGCAGAGGAACAAAGGACCAATTGGCAATTGATAAGGCAATAGTGACTGACAGCAAGAAACGAAGAACAAATCTTGCAATGGCATGGATTGATTATCAAAAGGCCTATGACTCAGTCCCACATTCATGGATAATTGAAACATTAAAATTGTACAAAGTAGCGCCATCAATACAGAACCTAATTCAGGAGTCAATGAAAAACTGGAAAACCACCCTCACATGCAACAACACAAATATTGCAGACATAGCAATAAATTGTGGAATCTTCCAAGGTGATTCCTTATCGCCACTGCTGTTCTGCATTGCACTGAATCCTCTCAGTCAAGTGATCCAGAAAACAGGGTTAGGATACAAAATGAAAGCAGGACAGGTCATCAGCCATCTACTGTACATGGACGATCTCAAGCTGTACGGAAAAAATGAACGTGACATCACATCCCTGATCAATACTGTCAAGATCTGCAGTGAGGACATCAACATGAAATTCGGCCTTGAGAAATGTGGACGAATTATCATCCAGAAAGGCAAGGTCAAAACAACAGAAGGCCTGCAATTCGACATCGGAAAAATCAACGATGTTTCAATTGAAAATGGATATAAGTATCTTGGGATACTACAACATCAAGAAAATATGCAGAGAGAAGTGAAGTCCAAAGTTAAGAGAGAATATGAAAAACGTGTTAGACAAGTCCTGAAGTCCAAGCTAAATGGGGCAAACAAAATACAAGCCCTTAATGCATACGCAATACCTGTAGTAAGCTACACTGGAGGTATCATAGATTGGACAGCAAATGAAATAAATGAACTGGACAGGAAAACAAGAAAACTACTCACAATACATAAAGCCTTACACCCCAAAGCAGACGTAGACAGGCTCTATGTATCTCGAAAAATGGGAGGCAGAGGTCTCAAGAAAATCAAACATGTCATTGAAGCAGAAGTCATTGGCCTTGTGGACTACATCTGGTATAACAACAAAGATGATCCACTGATAGAAGCAGTAAAAATGAGTGGACTATTCCAACCCCCAGAAACAGACAAAGAAACATGGAAGAAAACAACGAAGCAAGAACTAGCACATACATGGAGCCAGAAACCTCTGCATGGCCAGTATGTACGACAAGCCGACGAAATATCAACAAAGCAATCAACGTACAGATGGTTGAAAGAGGCAGGATTGAAAGCAGAAACAGAAGCACTCATAACAGCTGCACAAGATCAAGCACTCAACACCAAAGCACACAAAGCGAAAATCATGAAAATTTCAAATGATTCCAAATGTCGACTCTGCAAATCCATGGATGTGAGAACAGAGCACATACTATCTGGATGTCAAGTTCTGGCTGGAATGGAATACACCAAACGACACAATGAAGTGGCAAAACACATACATAGAAATCTGTGTGAGAACTATGGCATACAAACCCCAGAAAGAGCATGGATGCATCAACCAGAAGCAGTCACCGAAACAGAAGAAGTCAAAATACTGTGGGACTTCGAGATAAGAACAGATCGGGTGATTCCTGCACGAAGACCAGACATTGTAGTTCTCAATAAGGCCAACAGAACAGTAGCAATCATTGATGTCGCTGTTCCAAGTGATAGAAACATAAAAACAAAAGAAAGAGAAAAAATAGAAAAATACCAAGACCTCAGATTAGAAATCCAGAGACTGTGGAATGTAAAAGCAGAAGTGATACCTATAGTGATAGGAGCCTTGGGGAACATAACATCTGAATTGGAAGGCTACCTGAATAAACTCCCTGGAAACCACAGAATCGCTCCACTACTCAAAGCAGCGCTCCTCGGAAGTGCCCACATCCTCCGTAAAACCTTGGATCTCCCAGAATCTTGGTAAGATTCCGAGACCTTGGATCACAACCGACAGTCAAACAGAAGTCGTGGAAAGAGGCTGAATAATAATAATAATAATAATAATAATAATAATAATAATAATAATAATAATAATAATAATAATAAAAGGCCTATGACTCAGTGCCACATTCATGGATAATTGAAACATTACAATTGTACAAAGTAGCGCCATCAATACAGAACCTAATTCAGGAGTCAATGAAAAACTGGAAAACCACCCTCACATGCAACAACACAAATATTGCAGACATAGCAATAAATTGTGGAATCTTCCAAGGTGATTCCTTATCGCCACTGCTGTTCTGCATTGCACTGAATCCTCTCAGTCAAGTGATCCAGAAAACAGGGTTAGGATACAAAATGAAAGCAGGACAGGTCATCAGCCATCTACTGTACATGGACGATCTCAAGCTGTACGGAAAAAATGAACGTGACATCACATCCCTGATCAATACTCTCAAGATCTGCAGTGAGGACATCAACATGAAATTCGGCCTTGAGAAATGTGGACGAATTATCATCCAGAAAGGCAAGGTCAAAACAACAGAGGGCCTGCAATTCGACATCGGAAAAATCAACGATGTTTCAATGGAAAATGGATATAAGTATCTTGGGATACTACAACATCAAGAAAATATGCAGAGAGAAGTGAAGTCCAAAGTTAAGAGAGAATATGAAAAACGTGTTAGACAAGTCCTGAAGTCCAAGCTAAATGGGGCGAACAAAATACAAGCCCTTAATGCATACACAATACCTGTAGTAAGCTACACTGGAGGTATCATAGATTGGACAGCAAATGAAATAAATGAACTGGACAGGAAAACAAGAAAACTACTCACAATACATAAAGCCTTACACCCCAAAGCAGACGTAGACAGGCTCTATGTATCTCGAAAAATGGGAGGCAGAGGTCTCAAGAAAATCAAACATGTCATTGAAGCAGAAGTCATTGGCCTTGTGGACTACATCTGGAATAACAACAAAGATGATCCACTGATAGAAGCAGTAAAAATGAGTGGACTATTCCAACCCCCAGAAACAGACAAAGAAACATGGAAGAAAACAACGAAGCAAGAACTAGCACATACATGGAGCCAGAAACCTCTGCATGGCCAGTATGTACGACAAGCCGACGAAATTTCAAATGATTCCAAATGTCGACTCTGCAAATCCATGGATGAGAGAACAGAGCACATACTATCTGGATGTCAAGTTCTGGCTGGAACGGAATACACCAAACGACACAATGAAGTGGCAAAACACATACATAGAAATCTGTGTGAGAACTATGGCATACAAACCCCAGAAAGAGCATGGATGCATCAACCAGAAGCAGTCACCGAAACAGAAGAAGTCAAAATACTGTGGGACTTCGAGATAAGAACAGATCAGGTGATTCCTGCACGAAGACCAGACATTGTAGTTCTCAATAAGGCCAACAGAACAGTAGCAATCATTGATGTCGCTGTTCCAAGTGATAGAAACATAAAAACAAAAGAAAGAGAAAAAATAGAAAAATACCAAGACCTCAGATTAGAAATCCAGAGACTGTGGAATGTAAAAGCAGAAGTGATACCTATAGTGATAGGAGCCTTGGGGAACATAACATCTGAATTGGAAGGCTACCTGAATAAACTCCCTGGAAACCACAGAATCGCTCCACTACTCAAAGCAGCGCTCCTCGGAAGTGCCCACATCCTCCGTAAAACCTTGGATCTCCCAGAATCTTGGTAAGATTCCGAGACCTTGGATCACAACCGACAGTCAAGCAGAAGTCGTGGAAAGAGGCTGAATAATAATAATAATAATAATAATAATAATAATATACAAATATTCTGGTTGAAATATCTTATCTCCTTACATGGTAGATTTGCTGAACAACTGCAAGACATATTAAAAAAACAAACCAGGAAAATTACCCGCACGGATGGTGACGGGAAATTAAGTCTGATTATGAAAGAGCCACAGAAAGGCACCACGCCAAACAACTATCGCCCAATCACATGCCTATCAACCACCTGGAAGCTACTATGAGGAATTATAGCTGACAATATCATGACTCACCTTGAAACAAACTTCACAATGAACAAAAGGGTGCTAGACCAGGCAGCAGAGGAACAAAGGACCAATTGACAATTGATTAGATAATAGTTACAGATAGCAAGAAACGAAAAACAATCTTGCAATGGCAATATCTGTAGTAAGCAATACTAGATTGGACAGCAAATGAAATAAATGAACTGGACAGGAAAACAAGAGACTACTCACAAAACATAAAGCCTTACACCCCAAAGCTGACGTAGACAGGCTCTATGTATCTCAACAAATGGGAGGCCACGAGGTCTCAAGAAAATCAAATATGTCATTGAAGGAGAAATCATTGGCCTTGTGGACTACATTTGGAATAACAACAAAGATGACCCACTGATAGAAGCAGTAAAGATGAGTGGACTATTCCAACCCCCAGAAACAGACAAAGAAACATGGAAGAAAACATCGAAGCAGGCACTAGCACATACCTGGAGCCAAAATCCTCTCCATGGCCAGTATGTACGACAAGCCGACGAAATATCAACAAAGCAATCAACGTACAAATGGTTGAAAGAGGCAGGATTGAAAGCAGAAACAGAAACACTCATAACAGCCGCACAAGATCAAACACTCAACACCAAATCACACAAAACGAAAATCATCAAGATCACAAATGATTCCAGAAACATAAAGACAAAAGAAAGTGAAAAAATAAAATACCAAGACCTCAGACTAGAAATTCAGAGACTGTGGAATATAAAAGCAGAAGTGATACCTGTTGGGAACTTTTCCCATATATTTTATATAAATTTTCATTGTTGCATTTAAATTGAACATTATTGTAATTTGAGTGATGTGTGAGTATTGTGTCATGTTGGTTTAGAAGTGAGGTCCTGAATGAATGAGTCGTGCATGGTGGTAGATTTACTGACCAGTGTTTGATGTTTGCGGAGATAGGTGATCGAGTGTTTGTTGTTTAAGTTGCATGATCAATGGCCAATATGCTAGCTAGAGATTATTTTTGTGGCACGTGTGTGCTTTGGTATACAATGGGAAGTATTGTTAGCTAGGTCAGTTTGTGCATTTAGAAGTCGTTATAAGGGCATAATCCGTATTAGCGCTAAATAATAAATCGGATAGAAAGCGTGTCTAACAGATGTAGGTGTGATCCCAAGGGTGATAAATGACCCATAATGGAATTTTTTCTTCACTCGTTCCTGAAATTGTCTTTGGATGGCAACTGGGAGAGTCCTTCCCTAGTGGGTCATATATGCAGAGCAAAACCCTGGCTGAAATAGGTAAAAACGTCTTTGTATTGTATGAATGGTTAGGTTTTATTAGGATGTCATATGTTATGTTTTATTTTGAACGTTAACATTTCTTTCTTTGAGAGGCTTATGCCAAAATTAGTATTGATTAATAGAGCAATTGACTGGACACTTAGACTTTGCAATTGTTTGTGTTGCAGGATTTTTAGTTTGTTTATGACTGCTGAGCTTTTGGTGGCTTGTTCTGTAGCTGTCTGTTTTTGTAGCTGACTGCCTTGGTGGTTGGTTGCTTATTACAGACTCTGTTTAATGTGATTATTTGTCCCTGGCTTGATTGGGACGTGCTGATCTATTGACTGTGGCATCTTCAAGTCTACAAGTCTGTGATGTCATTCCAGTGCATAAGTTAAGTGCCCATCCAGAAAGTGACTCCAGTGTAGCAAAATTGCTGTTGATGACTTTGTGTCTATAATTTTTATCTTGTCAACTTTTCTTAATTAAATTTCTTGTTATTAATTTCTATTGTTTGTTTTCGTAGTCCAAAGTGATAATCTAATGATTACGTCTTGTCCTTTATTCGTCTATTTATAATCGTCATATTCATAAACATTGATTCTCAGCGAGATCTGAGTGGGGGCCGGAGCCAAACTTGGCGGCGTACCAGTTGCAGATATACATATCTACCCATACTCTGCACTGGCACTTGTAGATGTCTTGTATCATAACTAATCACACATATTTGATATAATTCATTATTACAAAGTCACCCCAGGGTACAGCGGCGAAAATACCTATAGTGATATGAGCCTTGGGGAACATAACATTTGAGTTCGAAGGTTATCTGAATAATCCTCCTGGAAACAACCGACTCGCCCCACTACTCAAAGCAGCACTCCCGGAAGTGCCCACATCCGCCGTGAAACCTTGGATCTTCCAGAATCTTGGTAAGATTCCGAGACCTTGGATCAGACAGTCAAACAGAAGTTGTAGAAAGAAACTGAATAATAAATAATAATATTTATAACAGTGGTTATAGAAATAATGGCAATAATATTGATAGATAAACGGATTGAAAATTAAATTTAAAGTTTGTTCTAGATATATAAAGATGAGATAAAATTATAAAAATGTATGAAATACATTTTATACTGGCATTCACAAACGGTAACATTATCGTGAACAATCAGTATTGTTTTAAATGGCTAACCTCCAAACCGCAAACAACAACTTAAAGAACAATAATTATAATGTTACAAATTTTCTCTCATATGCTGTGGTGATATCGTTGCTCTGTAGTGACAAACATTACTGAAGTTTTACTTCAGAGCGTTTGAGTATTAATGACAGAATTGAAAATGACATTCATTTCAATATTTTTTCCAGGTATTTTACAGCAGTGCATTAGTTTACACTATTTCTTTCTCATTTAATTATTGTAGACTAGTTAAACAAATGCATCTTGAAGAGCTGATTGAATTAGCCTACCTGAACTATCACAAATATTCAAGTATACCTTGAACTAGTCTACATGACACACCTGAAAAGGTTATTAAACCTTAGAGCTGTGTATACTAGAGCCATCTGTGCAAATGTGCTTTTAATATTTTCAGAATAAAATTCAAATAAAAATACACGAACAGACGGAAAAGGCAGACGTAAAACTTAACTTCATACAGAATGGCGGTTTGAGTGAGAAGAGGTAGTTTAATTGTTTGAAATGTAATGTTGTTTTTAATCAGTTGACCTAAAACTAGCAGTTCTGTTCTTGTTGTTTAAGTGAGAATTTGTGACTACAGAACATTAGAGAAAACGAACTAAATACCGTACTGCACAAAGAACGCAAACGTACAATAGGTTTACGTAACAAAGTGTTCATAATAACGATATTGTTTTACTATGAGCATTACGTCATAATTTGGCATGTATTTAAATCGACCTTGCATTGAAAGTGAAATGTGAAATACCATGAGATATTTTACGTTGCCACAAATTCAATTTGTATTTGGTACTGAGGAGTATCCTAGCAGAATGCAATTAGAGAAAACTGATACGCAGAGCGTAAAATATTTACGAAATACTAATCTGTATTTGTACTATTGGTATCCTAGCAGTTAGGAGAAAATAGATGCCCAGAGAATAAAATATTTACGAAATACTAGGTATCTTAAACGGTTAATCACGTAAATGTAAAACTTGAATGTGACAGTCGAGCTCAGTGTTAATATTCAAATTAAACTGAAATTTTAAGAAGAAAAAAAACTTCTCGTCATTCATTTACAAGGGGAGATAAAGAAAATCTCTCTCATTGATTTTCATCAAGAGGTCCGTCTGAACTTCATTTCAGTAAATTTGAGAGAGTACCAGTAACCACGATATGTACGCCACATAATTCCATCTGGATAAAGTGATCTGTAATATCCGACATGATACAGCCCGTTCAGATTGCTCGTATAACATGTGAAGTTGTTGTTGATGTAGTAGTAGTAGTTGTAGTAGTAGTTGTAGCAGAAGTAATAGCAGTAGGGGGAGGGGGAGGAGTGATACCACCAGGCGCCTTTAAATGACTGTGTAAAGTATGTCATGTTGTCTTGTGCGGTAAAAACCATTCCGTTATTGAGCATAAATTGGCCACCTGAAAAATAAAAAAAATACGTATGTTTACTACTTTACCAGACAAATACAAACACTAGTTTACTAACTTAACTAAAAATTAAAACATTTTCGTGCTTACTATTTAACTGGTGACAATAATGGAAGTTTCCATTCGTTCCTTTGATTTTACTCTGGTGATCTATCTCGTTCAGTTTGCAAGTTTATTGTGTGTTTAATTTTTTTGTTTAATTGTTTATTTAGAACACTTCGTAAGTTTGTCTGCTGCACACTTTATCTCGTAGACCAGGCGAGTTTATTTCATCAGGACTGAATATAAAGCAAAACGAACTAAAATACGCAAACGAACAAGTCAAATTACGGAATTATATCAGTGACTGATGAGTAAATTCACAGAAGCATTATCTTAAAACACAATTTAAAGGAGAATGTGTATGCAGTTATATGAACGAAACAGAAATGTACATTGTATATTCACGCACGCATTCACATGTACTAACTAACACGTATATACACATATACCACATTTACACATTTGCATGTATATATATATATATATATATATATATATATATATATATATATATATATATTACTGGTAAATATATTTGTTTGTCTACATATAATATATATAAAACACTCATATAGAAATACATTTACGTTCGTGATTACTTCTGTGTAATGGGTATTTTCCACAATCGAATTTTATGAAAATATAATTATTTCTAACGTGTATATAGTGAGCTAACAGAAGAATCTTTGAGATTCATGCCTGCTGCAAGGTAGAGCTTAGTATTTTTTTTGTTCATGAATAAAAAACATCAGATTGAAGATTCAGTTAAGAACATGGAACAGACATTAGAAAAAAATGTAGTTTTGTTTTTCATTGCTAGGAAATAAAGTCACAGGAAAATGTCACAAGGAAAAAGTCACAGAAAAGAAAAGGGGACTGGGAATTGTGGAATGATAGACATATGTTGTGGCAGAGTAAATTTGCATGACCCTATTTTACAAATTAATTATTAAATAGTTTGTTAAATGTCAACGTAACATGACCTTGAGTACTGTGCATGACAATGTTTTTGTAAGTATCTAAGTTAAAATAACAACTCAGGTGAAGAAAATGTTAGAACTTGGATGATGTAAATCAAACAAGTACAGGGTGGATGAGTAATGTATGCTATCCAATAGTTTAATGTTTACAAATATGAATTTGCCAGTGGAAAGAGATAGAAACTAATCTGTTGAAGAAAGTTCTGTATTCTAATCACTTTGATTTTGACGTAACTCAACTCAGGTCATGACATATCTTCGTTAGATTAATGGTGACTTAACTGATTGATTGAGAGAGATTTACTTATAAATAGTTCGTACACTTTGCTATTTATATATTATATTTTTATATTTGTTATTTAATGTAAACATGTATTATGTGAAAAGACTATTATTTCTACTGTTGTGAATTAAGATATTTGTACGTAATATGTTAAACACTTGACATTGTTTTTAGCAGAATCACATTCATAATTGGTTATGTTGTATGTATGTATTGGGCTAATAAATACTGTTACAGGACTTGTAAGTTGAGAATGATTGTAAAAACAGAATGTACAATAGAGATGATTAAACTTGGAACAGCGTTGCTCCCTGATATGATGCTTCAGAAAGGAATCAGCCTTTCTTCTTGTATGCTTGTGAGGGATTCAAGAAGTTCCTATCCTACAGCATGGCAGTTGTGTTGATTCACTGCATCCTGTTTGTGTGCATTGACAAGTGTGTGTGACTCTACTGTGGAACGTTCTAGCAAAAGGAGTGCTAGAAGTTTGTTATTGTGATTGCCTACTTGAGAAGCTAATATGGAAAACATGTGCTTAGATTAGTCATGAGGGATGAGGGATGAGGGATCTACAGTTTGTAATATTATACAATGTTCTTAGCAGAGCACTGGAAGACTGACTATTCTATTGTGAACAATAAATTTGGATCTTTGTTATGAAAGCACACGAAATATTGTTGCAGCTCATGTCATTGAACAGGTTATTTACAAACTATTAATTATCATATCATTCTATAACTCAATTTCTTCTACGATAAGAATAGCCCTGTGATTTATGTTGATACTAGTTAGACTGCAGAATTATGTGTTAGGATGTAAGACTGAATAAGTATTGGAAGTGATTGAATGTTGTTTCATGGACTATTGACGTCACATTACCTTGTATATATGCATATTTGACTGTTGATTTAATAAATGTATTGTTATATTTATTAATCTTCTTACACATATTAATACAACATATGTTGGAGTGACAGTGGGTGGATGGGGTGGGTGAGTCATTAAATATAATTACAGACGGAATTGTTACTCCTTTAGTAAGAAGTTTCCACCTGCAAAAATATTGTGTGACAGTAAAACACCTGTCTTATTGTTGTGGAAGAGAGACTATGCACATATAATCCGCCAAGTGAGAGATGAGTAGTGTCTCATGGGAGAATTATTAATAAATATAAAGTAAGATTTTTCCATCACTTGTAATTAGTTATGAATGATTAATAATACTAATAATCATAACCTGTAACACATGGGTGCATGTCACAGATAGATATTTACAAAATTATATGCAAAAATAAAATGTCATACATATATTTCCACCAGTAAAATTGCCCAAGTGTAGCATGTAGCCAGAAGCAGCATTTCCAAGCGAAAAATTGGAATATGTGGTAAATGCAGTGATGTTATCAAAGTCTTCTAAATCCACTCGTAATTCGTACGATCCCTTGGAAAGTATTTGATACATCCACTCAAGACCTGAAATAAACATTATTTGAATATTGAAAATAATTATTCATCCATGGTATTTTTAAGTCTAAAAATAAACATTAATTGAATATCAAAATAAGACTGCAGTCTGTGACAAATATTATAAGAACAGAAAATTGTGGTCTGTAAAATATTATGTATTTTATATCCTATACTAAGTTTTATAAAAGAATTAAAACGTTTTCGTCTGTAAAATATTATGTATTATATTTCCTATACTGATTATTATATAAAAAATTAAAAGTTGTGGATTTTCTATCTAGTAAATGTCAAGGTAAGAGTGTTATTTTGACCTAGATTAAGCTGTTTAAGTGTAAAGATATCGTGGAAGTGTTACGTCATAATGTGTTCAAGGGAAGGTGGATTACTGGTGACACTGAATGACTGGCTGAGAAAGATTGGTAAGTTCTTACTGATAGGAATAAATGATCTCTAGCTAGATAGGCATTTATGTTAGGCTGGACGTAGCAATTTTTAGGAGAGGTAAGTCCGATAGACATTTAACTGGTGTAAACGGAAAAATACTAATTATTACACTTACGTAATTAATTTAATTAATCTTTAATTAATTTCGTTATTTCTCCAAATTTTAATTATAAATTTGATTTGAAGTTCACAATTCAAGGTTGAGTAGAATTGTTTGGCATAAACAACGCTGACCCACAACCGTAGTTGAAAGGAGTTAGAGTCAGGGGCCATTAATTCTTACATAACATGGACCTATTTTGGGCATCCATCTCACTTAGTCTATTATGTGCGTGCGCTCAGCCATGACTATTTTTGAAAGGAGTCAGGGAGCAAAACAAGTAGTAGCCAGGGGCTAAGAAATTCTAGAAGCTTCCATGACCTCTGAAAATACATAAAAGAGCAGACCCAAATTTCTCTACACTCTTTTACACATCTTTGGAGTCCCATGCACGGCTCATTGGTTAGAACTGAGAGAAAGGTATGTCCGATATAGAAATTGCATTGTAACTGATTTTTAACATTTACTTTTGAATATGTTGAATCATGTTCCTTGTAAATATTTATAACGAATTTAATCTATGATGTTTTATTTTCGTTTAAGGAAAGAATCAGATAAAATAATTGTTAAAGGGAATTGTAATGAGAAACTGAAATGTAAGTACAGATTGCAGAATTTTAAAGCATGATCCTGATATGCGCCATTACATTATCTATTGCAGTTCAAAGCCATTTTGTTCTTTTACGTTTTCGTCGTTCTCCTGGTTCCTGGGTTTGTTTTCCGTTGCATCTCATTGTCTGGTTGTCTTGGGTTGACAACAGTACTGCCACTCAGCCTGCTGAATGTGTTAAAGGCCAGTGTGGAGTAAATTCTTGTTTGGACTCGTATGTACCGGGACCAACAAGGGAGACGGTATTACGAAGTGAGCTGCAGCAGGTGCGTGCGTGAGTCTGACTCACTTGTAATAAACAAGGAACTTTCCAAACCAGCGTGAACTCAGACTGTGTTATTCAGTACCAGTGAAGGGAGTATAATATACTGTGAACTCGGACTGTGTTATTCAGTGCCAGTGAAAGGAGTATACTATACTGTGGATAATTCTGACTGTGTGGTATTCAGTGCCAGTGAAAGGATTTTTCCATATACTGTAATAACTGTTCTTGGACAAAGTGCTATATGTACAGAACATTCATTTAACGTCACCAGGCGGGCTAAACCACGAGACATTCAATTGTCAACCAAACCTGCCGAAAACGAGGCTACTGCTGAACAAGGCCGTAATCAGGTGATTCAATTACATGAATTTCTGTGTAATCTGTACATGTTTCTGTGATTTTTCATTCCTTGTTCTATGTCTGATTCTTCTATGTAATTTCTTCTTATTTTTCTTAAAGTGTTGACTATGTAGTTGGCTTATTTATGAGAAGTGTTTATGTAAGCTTAACTAAATTGGATCATAGTGTCACATGAAATTTTCTAAAACTGCATTGATATATCTTTTTATTAATTGTAATTCTGGAAGTCTTACGAGATTTGTGATTTCAAAATTGCCTAGTGTGTGATTTGAAGTCAATGTAAATTTATTGAAATTGTTATCTTTATTTATTTTAATAAATTTGTTTTTCTTTAAAACTATTTACTCCTTCATTTCTCGGAGGTACATGTGTAAATGATGGGTGGGGGCAGCCAATGACATAAGACAATTGAGAAGACGGTCTAGACACATGTTTTAAAATAGTTCCCATCATTGACAGCGATGAGAGATTTGTGGTAGGGCCGGAATAGTGACAGAACGACTAGCAAGATAATATAGTGTAATCACTATTCTGAGACAGGTAACACTTGGGAGATGGTCACTGACTGACGGACTGCTCAAGGCTTGACCTAGTCACTCTCAGACCGCACAAGACCCTTAAGGAGGTTGTGAGCGATTGGCATGAAAGATATTAATATAAATTATTTATTAATTACCAAGACGCACAAGGAGGAAACCCCCTTTCCGCCACACTGGCTTGTTAGAATCTACACGTTGAATATTGACTAATGACCGATTTTGATTTTAGAGATGGAGCTTATGTTCTTTTTAAACAGCAACTTTATTCTACTCCAAAGAATTCGCTAGAAGCAGACAAATAGGACCGAATGGAAAATTGCCAGTGTATTGTAAGTATGCATATATTCACTGTTGTCAGGACTTATAATCTGGTATTGTCATATTTTATGTAATTTATGATTGAGACAACCACTGAAAAGTAATTATATTATGGATATGTGTGTATAAGTTATTTTGAATCTTTGCGAAGAAATTGGTAAATGTTTATATGTCATTAATTTCATTGGATAGATTTTCATGATGTAAAGTTCGCGTCAGTAGTTCAGCTGATAGACTTGGAATATATATATATATATTTAATGAAACTTGAAGCTGATGATGTAACTTTAAGAGAGACAGAAAGAAGGTAATGAAATATATTTTTATGGAGAGAAAGAATTAATAATTTGCGTTATTTTTTGGAACATAAGTGCGACGTCGTTGTTTTTTTATTTTTTTAATTTTTTTTGTTTTACGCTTGGCTGAATCCGACGCCATTGTTCTAGTAGCACCTTCCATCTTCAGCGTTCTGACCATGAAGTCCTGTGATACTGAATTATGAACTTCTCTTAAACGAAACTGCCCATATCTCTTAAGCATTGTTGACCAGTAAGAAAGACCACAGCTGCAAACAATCGTGTATACTCTTTTGACTATATTATCTTTTCCTCTCTGTGTAATGTGTCCTACATAATTGTTCATTTCCTTATATACATTTTTATTGGTAAATTATTAATAATTGGATTCGACTGAAATTATATAGAAGAAGATATTTATTTTTGAAAGCTAGGTCCATTAAGAGAAATATTGTCTTTTAATCTCGTGTGAAATGAGAGTACCTATATACTGGATTTTCTCTTAAACAATGATACTCTGTGTTGACGAATATTCATAAGACAATTAAAAAAAACTGTGAAGATATGATCTGAACTTTGATTAGGTTCACAAATGTTAGAATGTGTGAATTTCTTTTCATCCGTTTGTACATTTTATGTTTATTATTGTGCGCTATTTTGTTTTAAATACAGAACTCATTCAAATATTAATTTCCTGTTACATTTCTTTGTACTTATACATTTGCGCTTCCTTGTTTATTTAACTGGAAGAAAATCTCAGGCTTGCAAGTCGGGCGATTGTGACGGAAGAAAATCTCAGGCTTGCAAGTGGGGCGATTGTGATGGAAGAAAATCTCAGGCTTGCAAGTCTGGCGATTGTGACGGAAGAAAATCTCAGGCTAGCTTGTTGGGCGATTGTGACGGAAAAATGAAATAACAATTGTAAGACGGGATACTTTAGATATGAATGAGAAGTGCCTTGCAATGCCAGAAGGTGCATTATGTCAGGTCAGCATTTAGTCTGAAATCTAATTATTTAAATTAAATTTATCGGTGCAGAAATTGTTAATAAAGCATGGATCTTTGGATTTGCATTTATTTATACATGTCAACAGGAAGATGAATTTATATTAACTGGCGTTAATTATAAAGTAATTATTTATGACTCATTCTCATTGTTACGTTTCCAGTATTTATTTAGAGACCCTGCTTAGGAAATTATAGAACTTTAATTTACTATTTAAATTAATTCCCTCTCGTTTAACCTAAACAGACTGGTTGCTCAAATCATCATTCGACTAAATAAAAAATGGATCTTTGTAGTCTAGATCACAGATTTACGAACTGATAATTTGCGTACATTAGCTAGATTGGAAATCGTTAAAAACTCTCTTAGATTCATATGCATTCATTACGTCATTCGTTTAGCTCAAACAGCCCCCATCCAATCCACGTCTTTTGGTCTATATGCATACAAATTACTACAAAAAGAGGTTCTTAACAAAAATGAAATAAGATTTAATAAGTTTAACAATTAACAGCAACAATTAATCACGAGCACGACGTCTAGATTCGACTACTCCTAGTTTTCCACTCAATTGTTATTGTCTATTGTTTTAAAGAGAATTGTTTCGCCACATATTCTCCTGGACCATAGTAGATATACTTAACTACACTCTTGGTCGCATGTGGGGTTCAACTGGTTAGAACTTGTCCACATCACTTTGGCTCATCGTCAGTACTGCATAGCATAACAGTCAATGTCCACTCAATTACTGCATCGCTAATGTACTTGTGACGATCGTTAACCGTAGTTAACACGATGTACTTTTACGTAGTTCACGTATGGGTCATGAAGACACCCAAGTCGGCGTACGACTCAAGAAGTACGAAGGTAGAGAGGAATAACATAAGAACCCGGCTGAAACAAAGGATTTGGGCTCTGTAACTATTTGCGTCTATATTCGCAAAACCCAAGCACATGTTTCTTTGTTTAAGGTTCTGATCTAGAATCTTTGACTATCGTGTCGTTTACAATTCAAATATGGTTATATTTAAATATACATTGTGGTTCACGTGTGTGTTACATATAACGTTACATGAACGTATGAATTCTCAAATATTTACAGCATTAAAAATTGGAATTCACACAAAGGATTAATTCAAAATGAAGCATGAATGCTTTACAATTTTACACGAAAAATTATATGCAAGAACAATTTGAATTACAAAGAAGAATTCACCACGTGCACAGACATTCTGGCGGTACTAGGGAATTTAAGATTTATATAAATTAAAGATAAGAAAGAGTTACAATAATTTATATACAATAACTTTTAGATTTGTCCCTTTTCATCGAAACAAGTGCTTTGGCTAAAATAGCAATAAGCTGCACAAAATACATACATCAATTCAATTACAAAATACAATCAACAAATGCAATAAATATTGTAAGAGGTAGACGTGTTATTGTTACCTCTCAAAAGTAGATTTACTGCTCTAGCGGGGTTCTTTCTTTCGACTCTCACAGACGACTCGGTACGCGGCGGGACGGAGCTAATGCAGCTGTCTTGTGCGTCTGCCGGTCTGGGAACGAGTACTGTGTTTTCGCGCCTATGATCATATTTTATAAAACTGCATTGAACGCATCACGTGACCGCTCACGTGGTATGTTGTTGATCTCGAAGGTGCTGGACAATGGCCTAAAGTTATGCAACAATCTGACCTTGCTAGAAGCTTCTCGATACTGATGTATCACGGGTGAATTTCAACAAAGGTCCTTTCAAAATTTTAATTTTGAAACGCGCAATTGGGTCACGAGGTTATGACACAGAATTTGTCACACTCGTCACACTCATAATAACAAAACGCACACAAAAATCGAGTTATTTCATTAATTCCAGTTCTAGAATAATCTCAACGTCCGCTTTTAAAATTTGTTGATTTTTTTCTATGTTCGTGTAGTCTTCTTGCAATATCCATCGAACTTCATCGATAGATTTATACCTATATTTATAAGCGTCATAGAAATTAATTACTTAATTTCAACCATTTATAAACGTTACTGTACATTAATTACTGCATTTCTAACTGATATTTATATACGTCAAAGTAAGTTAATCAGTTCCTTCCTACCTGATATGCGTATATGCGTCAGAGTAAGTTAATTAGTTCATTCTTACCTGATATTCATATATGTCAGAGTAAGTTAATTAGCTCTTACATACCTGGCATTAATATACGTCAGAATAGTTAATTAATTCAATCCTACCTGATATTCATACACTGTAGCAAGTTTTCTTTCCGATCTGATATTTATAAATATCGCAGTATGTTAATTAGCTGTGACCGTTTGTGTCCACCTCCTGATTTTATTAAATTATTAATTATATCTTAACTCATAAAATATTTAAAACTTTGAAAATAATAGGTTGAGTGATAGTAACATTTGGAGCTTTATTATTCAAAATCATTATGAAAACAGTAATATCAATCTTGTAACATTTTAACTGATAATTAAAATAGCCTTGGGTTTTCCCAGCTCTCAGTTATAGAACCTCCTATCTAACTAATATGTAAGTACACTACAAGGGGACTTAATGCATAAATGATTGTAAAGTAGATCACGGTCCTGGCCCATAGATGTTAGAACCAGATACTGAGTATGCTATCTGTGCTCAGGGAAATTCTTACTGATGATAGGTGGTCTAAATAGTGGGAATTAGGGGAAGTATAATTAGAGTGTCTTGAACGCCCATCCTAACATCCCCTACAGCGAGAGCACGACTTTCCGAAATCTGTATAAAAGTATAAGTTTCTGGACTCTATGAGAAATCTAAATTTTATAATTCAGTTGCTGCAAGTGAAAGGTCAGTCTCGTGGTTTCTCTAGTAATTTACTAGAAAACTAATCTATCCTTAATTTTGCAGCTTGTTTATGTACTTATATATATATATATATACACACATATATCTATATCATTTCATAAATACAGTGCTTACTTAATTTTATGAATGAGAGTGAGTGAGAATGTTGTTCTACTTTTCTACTCATCTGTAAATTCATCTGAATGGGTGAACATGACATCACATAGATGCACAAGAATAATAAATACCTTAAAAGGGAAAACTTTACTATTTCTGCAGTGTAGCATTTTGTGTGGTGTGGACCTCAGCTAAAATTAGACCTGACTTGACTCTCTTTTCAACCACTATACCTGGTCAGCAAGAATGTCACTTCGCATCTCTTTTGTTCGGACCAGATGACAACTGAACGATGTGATTGCTTCTAATAGCTGTAGACGGATCTCATTTCAACCACCAGAGTAAAAGATAAGTTGTATCCATCTTGGAAAGACAACTGTTTGTGCACTAAAACTCTTATCTGACATCTAGTTTCGTAATTATTTGAATCAAACATAGACATTTTATCTCTATTTCCATTTTATTTTTAATTCATTTTATTGTTTTATTGCATTTCATGTTAAATTTATTATCTACCTTTTTAATACATCCCTCACATCGGCAACATTACGTAACATATTACATCACTCACCTCGGCAACATATTATAACATTCCATAACATAATATATCCCTCACCTCGGCAACATATTATAACATCCCATAACATAATATATCCCTCACCTCGGCAACATATTATAACATCCCATAACATAATATATCCCTCACCTCGGCAACATATTATAACATCCCATAACATAATATATCCCTCACCTCGGCAACATTACGTAACATATTACATCCCTCACCTTGGCAACTTTACGTAACATATTACATCACTCACCTCGGCAACATCCCATAACATAATACATCACTCACCCAGCCAAAATTCTCCACACGGATCTCCAAATCCTTGAACGTACTCAGAGTAATTGCGTTGAAAGCTGACAGAACCATCTTGCCGTCTTTGAAACACCTGTATGGAAGTGTAATTGACTTCTTGAAAGTTATATAAATGAATTTAAATACGCAAGACGTATTTGTTAACAGTTATAAAACTGAATTATAATGAGCATGACATATTTACTTTGTCGTTAAAATTGATATGTTTTAAGTGCGATGTGTTAAAGTTATGTAACATGACTATCGTGATCGCACCTGACTTTTACAGTTTATATAATTGATCTAATTTATCCGTGAATCGTGTTCGCATTATAGGCCTACAGGATATTTTAAAATCTTTTTATTAACGATTTCATCCGGCGCAATATATATATATATATAGGATTTTTACAGTCTAAATAACTAAACTAAACATGATTTATGCAAATATTTGATTGACATAAAAGCCGTGGAAGACGAAATTAAAATCTGTGCAACTTCCAGAGTCCCGGTCAAATAAATGAAACAATAGACGAAAAATAAATTCACAAACGACATAAATGTCTTTATAACTTGCCTCAGTGCATATGCACTTTTGTAAGCAACCAGTATTTGCTTCACGCACTTCGCAGCCAGAAAAGCTTATGCACTTTATTAAGTAATCGGTGTAGTCTCATGCATATTAGTAAGTAATCAGTGTGGTCTCTTACATATGTGGGGTGATTTTAACGACATTAATTATTAATTTTTGTTTTAATACTTATAACAGCTCCACGGCCTAACTTACTCAGATAACCACTATATTAGGCACTACCACTTAAGTCTTAAGGGACAATTATCATTCAATACAGCAACATGGAAATTAGTTGACGTTGCCTTCTAGGTTCGGCGACGTTATATTCCTCTCTCCCTAGCCGATCCCAATTAATGGTGGTTACAAAAGAATTAATTAAGATGGAGTGATAAAGGTACCAAAAATTTAATAATAGGAACAATAAAAGAAAAATAATTTCCATATACATGTAAATATGAATCAATGCGTTTACTGTCTTCAAACTGTCTCTATCATCCCACGAGAGATTTCACAGAATTAGATTACGATTGGTAAGTGGTTTCGAGTATTAAGTCCTCAATCAGTCAATTAAACTCATCACCAAGCTAACGACTGCCTTCAAGTTGGACCTTTCTCTTTGCCACTCAGATTCAAAGTGATAAGAGGGTAGAATTCTCTACAGCAAATGAACTCCTTGAACTCAGCTCTTTGGCCAGTCTCGTTCTAGTAAATAATAATCATTGGATAATAGAAAACTGCTCAGTCAGTTTCCATTAGGTCAGCAAATCTAGAATATTCTTACCTAAGGGTGTTTACTTCAAACTCGGGCACCTTCAAAATAGCACCATAAAAAATGCCCTAGGTCGGGTCACTCTGACAATTTAGCAATTTATATAACAATTTAATTTTAAAATAGGGAGGGGCACGTTTACTCTGTCAAACAACCACTTACTTTAGAAAACACATCGTGATGCCTTAGCAATAATGCTGGTGAACACAGCACTCAGTTAACACAAATTCTAAACTTCAAGATTATAGTAGCAAGCAGTTGAAAAAAGTAAACAAAACACCTGAAACATAATTATGCATTTTTCCCTACAACAAATGCTTATTTTAATATGGATCTCTGCAAACAAATAGTATTAAATATATTTATATTAACGAAACACTTTCCTATTTGTAATTTAAAAATCCTAATCAAACACATTTCACACAAGCATACACAATCAAAGATCTATCTTTCATTAAGAAATGTTAGCTGCAACCTTAGCAAAAATTTATCTTACAGAACACCTCACCCAAACAGTGTATTTTGTAAAGTGCAAAGTCTTAGGAAATGAACAATTTTCATTCGAAAGAATCCACCCATCTTTCCGTTGATTACCTTTCTCAATCAATGAAATTACAGGATACAACTAGAATTAAATTATCACTAATTACTATTAACGATTTTATCACAATTTCCACAACCACATTATGCCACACATACACCTATTAATAAACAAGTTTACATTTGCATAAGCCTCATGGCTAAATAGTCACATCACGGAATCTTTGTCAAATATGAGACGCGAAAATAATCTGTTTAAATTAACTTGGCATGACTGACCGTCAGACACGTGCCGCCTGTTGATCTAATGTTACGGATGAAACGATTAACAACAATGCAGACATTCCTACTCGCTGCTCATTTGATTTCAGCTTCACTCACACTTAGTAAATACAAGCTATTTTTCTGCATCATGCTATCTATATTATCTCACAAACACTTTACAAATAACATGTTATCATAACATTCTGAATTATAAAATTTGCAAATAAATGTTATCGTAAAAATATGAATTAAACTTTAAAATTTATTTTACAAGATGCAGGAAAAATGCTTATCAACAAAGGATTATACTATTTACATTTCTACATATACAGGTCTGAGGGATTTCGTTTTGAGATATTTGAAATACTAAAGTCCAAAGTACACTTCTTACTGTCTTTCTCTTTTCTTAACCCGTTGACCGTCATTGGTATGTAATCCTTACCCTCCAAAAAAAAACGATGTACAAGCGTCAAAGGTAAACCTGTATTACCCTTCGCGCACATATTCAGTTACATGTGTGTGTGTGTGTGTGTGTGAAACGTCATATACTGTTACCACTGTATATTTCGAGGACTACAGTGCGTGTGTTATTACTATAATCAGTCGTTTAACAACGAACTGCAGTTTATCTCGCAATGTCGTTCTCCATAACGCCGTATACCACAGCTATGACCGATGTAAAATAAAGTGGATAAAATCTTTGCTCGGATCACTAAAATACAATTAACCACAGGTAATCTGACTTCCAAGACTGTTAAAGAATCCACCTTTAACCGTTACGTATAGTGGCTTAGCACTTTTATCCCAGCTCATTTGCGTCCAAACATGAGGTCAGAACTGAACACTTTTTCAAGAATCTTGCTCATACCAAAAATATCTTCTATGGTTATTTACAGACAGTTCAATATGGGTATTTATAGACAGTGCCTTATGGGTATTTATAGATAATTCACTATTTATACACAGTGCTTAATTGGAGTTATTTTGTGCATATATATTGCATTTCTTTTAAATGATTATGTAGTGTAATCTAGAAATTTTAATGAGCTCTTCACTTAACAGTAATGATTTTGTATGATATACTTTGCAATTTATATAAAGGTTTGTAGATTTAACTGAATAAAAGAGCAATTCGCATGATGATGATGTACCGTTAATCAGCTGAGGCTGAGAGAGTTGATGTAATAAATCATGTATATTGATTGGCTTATTGTAAAGAAAGTTAAGATAATTTCTGTTTGGTCAGTTTCTTACAAGACAACTAATGATAAGATCATTTGAGCTGGATCACTTTCTTAAAAGTATTGATAGGATAATTTGAGCTAAGTCAGGACTTTACAAGACAGGTATTGATAGGATACATTAAGCAAGGTTAATTTCTTACATATGAGCTAGGTCAGGTTCTTAGAAGACAGGTATTGATAGTGTCACTGCTGTACGTTTGGGTTACTTTGTAATAAAGAATGATATAAATATTGGTATTTAGTTATGATAAAAAAAATCTACAAGTGCATATGCAGAGTATGGGCCATTGGTTATATATGCATATCTACAACTGTTACAACTGTTACACTGATATACAAGTGCTGATGTTAATTTGACTAATGTTTCCCACTCATTAAGCTGAGAAATAGATTTTATACAATAGGTACATAAATAGATGTAGAAACGGATAGTGAACAAGACATAATCGTGTGACTATCACTACACATTACGATAAAGTGACCCGACATTAGGCACTTCTTATTATGGTATTTTTGTAAGTGTGAGAGTTGTGTGTGTATATATTCGAGAGTAAATATTCGAGTTGAGAATATACTAGAAATTGCTGATGTAGTGCAAACCAGTTCCAACTGGATGAGTAGTTTTTATTATCCAATGGTTAAGATTTACGAGACGAGACCGGCCGGTGGGCAGAGATCAAAAGTGTTTATGCTGTAGATAATTCTATTGTCTAATCATTTAATTTGGTGTGACAAGAAATTCGGTCAAGAAAGGCGACCGTTAGCTTAATGGTGAGTTAAATGACTGATTGACAAAGAATGGACTATTTCATGTATTTCTGCTATTGATATGTTATACTTGCACTTTACGTAGAGATGTATTATGTGGGAGACTATTATTTGTACAATATTCGTACAAAGTTGCTCGTATATAGTATATGCTAAGCATTTGACATTGTCTTTTTTAGGTGAGCTGATTTACAAACTGAGATGACAAACATCACTAAGGAACTTTCGCTGAACCGATTTACTAGCTGAGAGGACAGACACTACTACAGAGTGTTGGGCGAGCGGAATACAAGCTGAGAGGACAGACACTACTACAGAGTGTTGGGCGAGCGGAATACAAGCTGAGAGGACAGACACTACTACAGAGTGTTGGGCGAGCGGAATACAAGCTGAGAGGACAGACACTACTACAGAGTGTTGGGCGAGCGGAATACAAGCTGAGAGGACAGACACTACTACAGAGTGTTGGGCGAGCGGAATACAAGCTGAGAGGACAGACACTACTACAGAGTGTTGGGCGAGCGGAATACAAGCTGAGAGGACAGACACTACTACAGAGTGTTGGGCGAGCGGAATACAAGCTGAGAGGATCGACACTCTGACGGTTTCATTAGTGATTTGTTTTCCGTGTGTGTGTGTGTGTGTGTGTGTGTGTGTGTGTGTGTGTGTGTGTGTGTGTGTGTGTGTGTGTGTGTATGTGTGTGTGTGTGCGTGTGTGATCTTTGTGATAGGTGGTGAATGATGAAACATTACAGCACTATTTTGTTGACACTTTGATGTAAAAGTGTGATTCGAGAACACATGTTATTTGGACACTGACCAAGACCTGTGAGGAAGCAAATTGTAATGAGCGTGTGATAAAGGTATTTCATGCTCCGGAACAATGAACGCAAAGTAGTCACATGTAGGCTTGTGTGTCAGCTGAAACATTTATTTATTTAAAGTTGTAATTTCGTGTCTTTGTTGTAAATATTAAACTGTCAAAACTCAGGTCTTCCTATTGATATTTGTAAAATATTCCGGCAAAATCACGCGTGCAATTCTATGTTAGTGCTGAAGTGTTTGTAAAGAGTATTCTGTACTGAATTCAGACTGTTCGTGTAATAACTTACTATTAGCTATTCGAATATATATATATATACCTGATAAACTTACAAGTAGTTATACTAGTAGTTCATATAATTTCCTACAGTTAGTCATACGAGCAGGTATGGATGCAAACTGTTTAAATCTGTTGCTGCCAGAAGCACCAATTTGAATATTAGTTTAACTGTTACAAAATTAATGAGAATTTGAGAAATAGTTATACATATTCCTGATTTATTTATACCTTCCTGGGCCCTAGGGTATTTGTGGTTAATAGCAGGATATTTAAATGCATAATAAGCCATGAATGTGTTTGTCTGTGTGTGTGTGTGGTGTGTGTGTGTGTGTGTTTGTGTGTGTGTGTGTGTGTGTGTGTGTGTAGCTGGAGGTTATAATAAGTAAACAATATCGTAGCAGTGCAAGTGGCAAGTGTTAGAGCAATCCATAAAAAAAATTGCATGCGCTAAACTTTCTCTTAGTCCACTCGAACTTCAGTTCAGCGTCTTAATGTCATTTCGTATATTTATAGCTCATTGTTAAAAATACAGTGTTGTGAAATCACTCCGAATATTTATAGCTCATTGTAAATATATTTATCGTTGTAATGTCATTCTGTATATTTATAGCTCATTGTAAATATATTTATCATTGTAATGTCAGTTCTCATTGTAAATATATTTATCATTGTAATGTCAGTTCTCATTGTAAATATATTTATCATTGTAATGTCAGTTCTCACTGTAAATATATTTATCATTGTAATGTCAGTTCTCATTGTAAATATATTTATCATTGTAATGTCAGTTCTCATTGTAAATATATTTATCATTGTAATGTCAGTTCTCATTGTAAATATATTTATCATTGTAATGTCAGTTCTCATTGTAAATATATTTATCATTGTAATGTCAGTTCTCATTGTAAATATATTTATCATTGTAATGTCAGTTCTCATTGTAAATATATTTATCATTGTAATGTCAGTATTATTGTAGTTAAGTGTAAACATAATCCAGCGTTACAGTCATAGCCCAGTGGAAACTGTTATACTGACCGTCCAGCCACTCTCATTTGTAGAGGCGAACGCAGCGCTGTTTGCTGAAACAGTATCAGCCAAAGCAATTGTCAGGAGATGATAATGACAATGATGATAATGATGAACATAGTGGTGATAAAAGTGATGGTTTTGACGGTCCCATATAAACCATTCAACTACTGACTAAAGTAAAACAGACATTCAGTTAAAGAAACAATTAAAGGAAAAGTTTAAAGAAACAATTAAAGGAAAAGTTTACAGAAACAATTAAAGGAAAAGTTTACAGAAACAATTAAAGGAAAAGTTTACAGAAACAATTAAAGGAAAAGTTTACAGAAACAATTAAAGGAACAGTTTACAGAAACAATTAAAGGAACAGTTTAAAGAAACAAAATAAAAAATGAGATTAAAGAAATATATATTAAAACAAAATTTCCTTAATTAACTTTAAATCAAATTAAACAATTATTTTTAAAGCTAAAAGGTAACATCAAACTCATCACATTACGTACAGAAATGATCATTTAAGTTTGTATATAATTTATCCTTGTCAGTTTCTATAGCATAAAAGTAAAGTTAATACATCTGCACATTTTGCTGATAGCTTGACGCATTTACCCACATGTACCAGAATATGTTTCCTTCACATTAAACTGAAACTAAGTTGAAGTCAAATAATTAAATGTAATGTGTCACAGTGTCCAGAACACTTTTTCTTAACAAGAAAGCAATTGTCGACGAATTAGTGAGAAATCTCAGGCACCTTTAACTTTAGAAATATGCAAACGTATTTTTTCATTGAAATATAGGTTAGCAGGAACAAACATGGTGACGATTTACTTTAAAGACAATCGACAATGTAATCGCCTTTAACACATTCTGGAAATTAAATTATTGCCTTGATGTATAGATGTCTGGTAACTTTATAATTGATTTGTCAAATAATTTGGTACACTTTTAGTCAATCGAACTCAACCTAGAAATATTCCTCAGATTTGGTCAAATCACACTGTCTGAATAAATTGATCATATTAATAAACCCGCAACATCTTTATATATTCATCAAACTTTTTGTCAGTTCATACTATCTAGGTATATTGATAATGTAATCAACCCTGTCTATGATATGCACACAGTCTAGGAATACTCACCTTGTCTAATCAGATTTTGGACTTGGAAACGATAGAAAGTATTTGTCGAACAAGCATTCTTTGTCTGTTAGATTCCCGAGACAACTTTATTGATAAAATTGATTGATTTCTTTATTTCGTTTTTCTTACAACTATTACTAATTACACTCTGTGACAAAGTAAATTTACCTCTCCCTATTTTTAAATTGTTATATAACTATTACTAATTACGCTCTGTGACAAAGTAAATTTACCTCTCCCTATTTTTAATTTTAAATTGTTATATAACTATTATTAATTACGCTCTGTGACAAAGTAAATTTACCTCTCCCTATTTTTAAATTTAAATTGTTATATAATTTACTAATTGTCAGATTGACCCAAATATGGGCACTGCTGGTGTTATTTTTGAAAGTGTCTGAGTTGAAGTAAACAGATCCAGGCAAGAACATTCTAGATTTCTTATCTAATGCAAACTGAGTGGGTAGTTTTCTGCTATCCAATGATTATGATTTATGAGAACGAGACTAACCAATAGGCTGAGTTTAAGTTCACTTGCTGTAGTGAATTTCACACTCTAATCACTTTTAAATTCATAGTGGGAGGTCTGGCTTGAAGGCAATAAGTAGCTTGATGGTAAGTTTAAACTTGACTGATTGAGAGAGAATGGATGTAGGAATATTTCATAATTTTTACTATTGATAGGCTATACTTGTATTTTTATAGAGATGTACTATGTGAATTGACTTTTATTTATACAGATGTTTGAACTAAGCTGCACACATGTAGTGTAATCATACGTGACATTGTTTGATATGCTGTACTTATTGTGCCATATATGTGCGATTGTGCTAATGAATACTGTTGCAGGAAATTAAGTTGAGAATGGAGTGTGAGGTGGAGTGGAGTGGAGTTATATTGTGATGAGCAAGTAACTTAGGGTTGTTCCTAAATTATATGTCGCAGGGAGCAAGTGGCCTTTTGACTTTCAGTGTCAAGTCTCACCGTTGAGTCTTGAGTGTTGAATTTCAAGCTTTAAGTCCACGTGTTTACAAGTTGTAAACCTGAGTGACTGGGAGACACGAGAAACGTCTGTTTTGGTGTATGTAAGCTTAGGGGAGTACACTACACATTGTTTGATGTATCATGGCAAAGTTCTGGAAAGTTCTGGTACACTGAAAGTGCTGGAATTACTGGGATTGTTTTCTGTTTGAGGAAATGGACATGGTGAGCAGAGTGCTCAAGCACTTCGAGAAGAAAGTGTGTCAATGTTTTCCATGATGTGGCGGGAGACACGTGGTGACACTCAGACATTTTGGCATTGTTGCAAGGGCAGTGAAAGTCTGTTGAATCAATGCTTTATGCAGGTCACATAGAGACTTTAAATTACCTACCACTAATAACTCTTTCTATTCTCTGATAGGCTAATGTGCAATTTGTAATACTCTATTGTTGATCTATAATTATATTTTTAAGGGGGGGAGAGAGAGAGAGAGAGAGAGAGAGAGAGAGAGAGAGAGAGAGAGAGAGAGAGAGAGAGAGACTTGTAGATATAAAATTATCTGAACGTGAGTGTATAGAATATTGATAAGAAGTAATCTATTTCATTGTCATTGTCATATGTATATTTGATTGTTCGTTTAATGGATATATTGTTAAATTTATTGACATTCTTATGCTTATTGATATTGATAATCTTTATTGGAGAAGAAAGTGGGTGGAAGGGGCTCGCTAAATATAGATTAAAGTCTGATTTGTCTTCACCTTTAGTAAGAAGTTTTCCACTCATGGAAACATTATTTGACTGTAATGTTATGCTATGTTGTGGAATAGAGAAAACGTTTACAGCGCCTGCATATCCACAAAGTGAGATAGAGACGAGTGGTGTCTGCTGGAGGATCATTAATAAAATAAATTTTCATCACTTGTAATTAGTTATGAAGGAGTAATTACTAATAATAATCATTTCATTAACTAAGTGGCGTGTCAGTCACACACTGTTTTCGGTAACATAACTAACATGTTGTGTTCCTTTTCTTAGACTTATTAAAGATGTTTTCTCGACATGTTACCTCCCTTTCACGGCTAACATTCTAAATATTAATGATTTTATTCACGAATAATATTAGTGATTTTATTCACTAATCATATTTGATTTTATTCATTAATCACATTTATGATTTTATTCACTAATCAATTTGGTAATTTTATTCACTAATCATATTTATGATTTTATTTTCTTACTCATATTCAAGATTTTACACGCTTCTCAAATTTATGATTTTATTCACTAATTTTACACTATGAACTTTTTAAAAGCCTGCAATCACTAATTATAAGTCTTCGCAGTACACTTTGTACATTGGTCACACTTCTTACACTTCATTACTCGTGACGCTGTTTGATAATCATAGATTTTACACTTCATTTCTAGCAACGCTATTCAATAATCATACATTTTACACTTCATTACTTGTGATGATATTCAATAATAATAATAATAATACTCAATTTTATTTATTGCATTATTCACTTTTACATTATTAATGACGCTATTCAATAATCGTATATTTTACGTCGTTAATTGTGATGACATTCAATAATAATGCAATCTTAATTTTATTTATTACATTATTCACTTTGCATTTGTTATTTAACAGACATTTTAAACACACTGAGCAAGATTGTATTCTTAGATAAGTGAGTTTATTTTCCTTTTGCTCCTTTTCTTTTCATCGGATTGTATACTTGCCTTTTTTATACGTTGACCATGACGAGTTATAAACCTTTGTCAGAATTGATGTGCACGACTGGTCATATAACATACAGATGTCGTCATCACGATTGAAGCTGAAGAATTCACAGAGAGAATGATCAGTGCAGGCGATTGCACAACAAGTCTTTGAACGAGAGCAAGAATAAATTGTTGTTGAGGGTTGGGACTGGACGTAGAACTTGTCGACGAGTGAATACAGGAATGACTTTTGTCCAGAAACGCAACACAAAAGGTAAAACAGACACGTCAGTGAAAGTAACTTCATTTTGTGCGATCAAATGTAACCGTTCTGCAACGTACTAATTTGTTGTGTTTTTTTTTCCACCAAATAGATATTGTGTTCTATTTCAATATTTAACAATGAAAATAACTAATATTTAACTGTGAATAAACGAACACATATTATACAGGACATAGTTGTTTCTCTTTCTCTCCCATGAACGTGTTTTCTCAACCTTCTGCGTGTCTGCTTCTTCGACTCAACAAGTGATTTAATTTATATTCATACCCACCGATCAATAATTCCGTTTTGCACGCGATTCAAAGAAATTGTCCATACATGAACACGTTTGGTTTTATATAGCATTTGATATTTAATCTAATTTTATCATGGCTATTTGAATAACGATCTACACTAACCGTCGAAAACTTTTATAACTAGGTTATTGTGAATATTTAAACTATCAATGCTTTTGTACGTTTAAAACAATATTTAAATTTAAAAAAAGGAACTGTGAATATATACAGTGTGATACGTCTGGGCATTCTTCACTCGTTATGATTATTATTTATTTATTAATAAGCTATAACTAATTACAGGTGATCGAGAATCTTAATTTATATTTCAGTGTCTTTGTATTTTTCTCACAAGACAAAAAATGTCTTTCACTCGGCGGATTATAAGGATGGCGTAAAACTGTAATCTGTACACAATATTGACGTTTTACTGTCGCATAATGTTCTGCAGGTGGAAACTAAATGAGAAATAAAAATCCGTCTTTTATTTTTATTAAATAAGCCTCCATCCAACCACTACTACTTCAACAAAAGGTTTAATATATGTGCAATAAGGTCAATAAATGTAGGAATACATTTAAATCAACAATCAAATATATAACATAAGAATATATTCAAAAGAGCGTTGACATTTACATACCTTCACAACAATGTTTGATTAATACTAGACGCGAGCGCACGCATGCACGCACGCACGCACACACGCACGTGCGCGTGCACACACACACACACACACACACACACACACCAACATGTCACCGGCTTTCTTATTAAATTCATAGTTCAATGTACTTTCTAGGCACATTACACAACTGTTGCAAAATCTTCCGTTCGCTCACAAGCACTCCTTGAAGAATCGTCCAGAACTTCTCATGTGCAATCAAAGCACATCACATGTAGTGTTCTAGAATCTTCATGTGTTATAGTCAGCTCACAACAAGGAATGTTCAAGAAATTTTCATGAATTCTCGAGACAACCCCGACTTTGACTTGACATATAAACGTTATCATAAAATTCTGAATTATAAAATGTGCAAATGACATACCATCTCATACTTATATATTAGAAATGAAATATAAAATATTTGTGAAAATTTTCTATCATACAACAATCAATGTTGTTATTACTATTATAGTCAGAATATGTTCGTGCAGTCAACGCTTCTCTTACTTTCATAAGTTAGACAGAAGTGGGTTAGGGTTAGATGATTTTTGATTGACTGGGTGCCTGTTGCTTGGTTAGAGGTGAGTAGGATTATAACATTGTTGTGAGAACGCTTGGTGGTATCAATGTGGTTTCACAGAAAAGTGAAAGTGGAATAAACGGATTAAATCTACGTCTGGTTTTTTTTTATGACCACCTCGTTATGTTGTCATCCAATTTTAGGTTGATGTAAATGCGAACTTGTTTATGGGTAGGTGACCTGTGCTGATGATCTATCTGAAAAATGACTCAAAAACACACCATTTGGATGTCAATGACCAAAAATCGGATTACGAATGTATTATATTTTGTAAATTTGTTAAACCTTACAAAAAATATCTTGTTAATTGTTTCCTTCTTACATATGTTATTGTAGACTAACTTCATTTTGTTTGTTTGTCGTGAACGTGATGGTAGTATAGTTATATATTCTTCTTTTTTGTTTGCTATATATTTATTTTATATTTATTTCTCAATCTATTATTGAATGGTGACCGTAAGTCTAAATGTCCAGTCACAATAAGGTCAATATAAATCACAGGATAATTTTATTAGAGAGCTGAAACAGAGCTATAAGAGGTAAGCGATAACAGTTTTTATATAACCTTGTTTAACTGCTGTCTCTATAGTCCTGAGACTTTTGCAACTAAGACTCAAGGTTATTGGCAACCGTTATTAATCAGCTCCCCTGCTTCACTCACAGGTTGAAAAAAAATACTGTTTCACTGTTATTCACCGTTTTACTCCCTCAAGCAGAACAACAATTGTAGATATTTCTAGTAATTTTACTGTACCAGAAATTGCTCACACTAGTCAGCAAACCTTTGCCGCCATACTTCAAAGACGTGTAGTGTATTTCTTTACATTACACACACATTGTGGCAGCGATTTCCAGCGTCTATTCCGGCTGTCGTAGTAGTTTACAGACTGTAAACAAGGAGGTTCAAATCAAAAGTTGAAATGGAAACAGAAAAGGCTACCTGTGTCTGCAAAATATAATTAGAGATCAAACTCTAAGCTTCCAGTTTATTACATTATAGTTTCATGGAACCCGACACACACACACACACACACACACACACACACACACACACACACACACACACACACACACATCGTAATAATAAATACAGCAATAAATACAAACAATGTCAAGTGTTAGCACACTACATAACAAGCAGCTTAGTTCAAACATTTGTACAAATAATAGTTTGCTCACGTAATACATTTTGTTAAAATACAAGTATATCATATCAATAATGTATGAAATATTTTAAGGCCATTCTTTCTCAATGAATCAGTTAACTCACCACCAAACTAACAGCCACTTTTCATGACTGGACTTCTTGCAGCTTCAAATTCAAGTGATCGGATATAGAATTCTCTAAAGCAATCTCAGCCCATTGGATGGTCTCTTTTTCGTAAATCATAACCTTTGAAAAAAAAAACTTCTCAACCAGTTAAGATTATTTGCATTACGTCTACAATTTTCTAGCATATTCTCATTTGGTGTGTTCTTCAACATAAGTCACTTTCAAAAATACCATCAAAAGGAGTGTCCAAATTCGGGTTGCTGTGATATTTAACAATTTAAAATTAAAATTAAGGATAGGCAAATTTACTCCATTACAAGAGATTAATATCAGAGATCCAGTCACCTATTCATATGAAGTTACTATTATGTATAGTTTCGTTATTCTCAAGTATATACGACATTTAACATTACATTATAATAACAAGGAATTTTAAAGGCTACACTCTCTATCTATCTATCTATCTGTCTATCTATGTCTGTCTGTCTATCACTATCTATCTATCTATCTATCTGTCTGTCTGTCTGTCACTATCTATCTATAGATACTATCTATCTATCTGTCAATCACTATCTCTCTAACTATCTATCTGTCTATCTGTCTATCTGTCTATCACTATATATCTATCTATCTATCTACATATCTATCTATGTCTATATGTCTGTCTGTCTATCTCTCTATCATCATACATAAAATAAACAAAAATAATCCCCTCGAATGCGAACAAAAGGACAACAAATATTGTTACCAATGACTTTTGGTAGGAACATCAAGTGAAAATAATGAAAATTATAATATTGTCATTTTAAAAAAAAATTCTTGCAAAAGTACTATCTGATAGAAAGTGAAATGCAAAAATATATTTATTTTACTTTTAATTTCAAACAAAATACACATCGTTTAAAGCTGCTGAATACAACGATTAAATTAAGTCAATATATCAAATAAAAAGCATTCATGGAATTTCTACAAAAAGAACATTCCTGGAATTTCTACAACGACAAGAGAATGTTGATTTATCTGATAAGGTCAATTGGAAAATGAGCAGGCAAGAGAATGATATGAATATTGTTAGACCTCCCAGCGAAGTTTATGAAGCAATGCAGACTTGATCAGATGAGCTGGCAGAATTACACACGTCAGTAGATTTACAAAGGAATCGCGTGCGTCATTAAATGATCTCAACTCTTGTCATCTGCATCACGTTTCATGAGTCTGAAATTTAAAAATAATGTGATTGTGTTATTTTCCTCTTTTCTTTTTTAAAGATAAAATACACTGCCATACTTTTACTTGTGATTTACTTTTAGACGTTTATCATTTAATTTATACCCACCTCTGTTTTGTTATCTTCACCTAACATTAAAGCCATTCCATGTTTGAAGTTTTTTTTTTACTTCTTATCCTTTGAATAGTAGTAAAAGCCATTTGATTCCTGTTTTTTCTGAATAAAATCCCTTACCAATTAGTAGGAACCATTGGATATTTAGAGTCACCTACCTTATCTGCCTGAAGTATTAGTATAGTATTTAGACTCAAGTAGCTTAGCTGTCTGAAGTATTAGCATAGTATTAAGACTCGCGTAACTCAGCTGTCTGAAGTATTAGTATAATATTTAGAATCGTGTAACTCAGCTGTCTGAAGTACATTTATTAGTATAATCAGTTGAATGTCTAGATTTGACTCAGTTTCTATGACTCAGCAAGATCTATGCATTGTATATCAAGTCACACACACACACACACACACACACACACACACACACACACATATATATATATATATATATATATATATATATATATATATACACGCACGCACGCACACACACACACACACACTAAACATAGGCACAGAAACACTCACACATGCTCCAGGAATCATAAAAAGCCTCACAGTGAGTAAACCACAGATTTATAAGTTTAAAATTATTTCCATGTTTCATTTAACCGCTATATAGAAATGCATAGTTTATGTCTTTCTTTCAGTTAAGTAATAAAGTATTTTAATTTTCATGTATAACTTTGTGTACTCTGTATAATTCCATTATTGATGTATGGTGATTACACTGTTTACATTGATTGTGCAATTTAAGTAACTAGATTTAAAGTTTATCAGATGCTTGAGTGTATGTGGTGATTATAATGTTTACATTGATTGTGCATTTGAACTAACTAGAATTTAAAGTTTATCAGCTGCTTTGTGCATATGAATGCATTTTTCTGAATCAGTCAGATAGCTCACAAGTACACTGATTTTGCATGACTGTGTTAGAGTATTTGCGATTATTGAAAAAATGGAAGAATTTGAAGGAAATAGAAAAACGTGGATAGAGGCGGGGAAAGAAGAAGCTGGTGATTTGGGTCTTTCAGGAAGTGAAGCTATAGAACATATGCTATAAATTATGCAAGAGAAAGAGCTAAAACTATAAAAAGTAACATGTAAGAGAAATGCAATAGAAATACAAAAGAAAGAAATAGAAATACAAAAGGAGAAAAGGTGATAAAATATTAAAGATTGCAAAGTGAGGTAGCATTTGCTCAGTTGGAAGCTGATGATAAAAGAAACAGAGAGTGTGGCTTAAATCAACTGAATATAAAAGAAGTTAGCTTAAAGAAAAGTGAGAAGATGGCTAAGGTTCAGGTTGTGAACATAAAATTACATTTTCATTAATTCAGTATGAAAGCGGAACATATTAAGAATTATGTGCTAAGCTTTGAACAGTGTACCATAAGTTTAGGTCTACCAGAAACTTCATGGCTCTATCAGTTGGTGACAAGTATGAAGAGACAAGATAGTGTGGTTTTTAACAGACTCCCAGCAGAACAAATGACATATGGGGCTTATAAGTCTGAACTGTTAGCTTACACTGAGTGATGAGCAAAGACATACAGACACAGTGCAAACATGAGCCAACTGACACATTTTTACAGTCAGTTAGTAAACTACAACAATTTTTGGCAAGGTGGTTATAGCTGGACGAGGTGAAAATTAAAAGTAAAAATTATGTTAGGGTATCACTTCATGAATGACAAATTACAGACATTGTGTCTTTCAGCACTGTTAGCTGATGTTAAGGACAAATGATCAAAGAATCTGACAGGATGGTTAGAAATAGCTGACAAATACATAGAAATATACAGGACGCATGTTCATCTGACAGATATGCATATCTTTGAGCCATACAGACCAGTTAATGAACAAATGACATCTAAATGACAGAGTGACAAGACATATAATAAATCTAACATGAGATTCACTCTCTCACATCCTCCATTTGGTAAGATGAAAGACGGGGTACTCCTCATCCCCCATGGGAAAAGGAACACAAGTAGTCACCCAGACAAAGGTGTGAAGAATGAACCAGTAGTGTGTTTTGACTGTGGTAAACCAGACCATATCAGACATCACTGCCCAAGTAACATTGATGTGATAGAACATAGTGGTGTGCCTCAATTTAATGGACATTGTGTCCCAGTCCTTTATGACATTGGTTAGAGAGGGGTTGGTAGTATGCCCATGCCTAGTGGAAAAAGAAGATTACACTGGAGAGTTTCAAACAATCACTCCTGCCAATGGTGTAAAAGATAAAGTATCCATTGTGGTGGTAGACAGAGTAAGTACTATGTTGTATGTCTCAAACATTGAGTCAAGAGTGTGATTATGGGTTGCAAATATGTTCTCAATGGCAAAAGTACTCCTGATTCTCTCGATAACAACTTGTGCATAGACAGGATACTGAGCAGGAAGCAGCAGAAAAAAGATGTGTGAAAGTATGTATGGTGAATAATAATATAAATTAAAATTATCATCACTTGTAATTATGAATGATTAATTAAATAGTAATTATCATAATCATTAATTTAGTGGTGTTGGCGTCACAGAATTTCTTTTTTATAGAAAAATTGTTATCCTTTCCTTTATTAATATTTTTTAATTGTTTCCTTCTCACATATCTGAAACTGTAGAGTTACTTCATTTTGTTTGTTTGTAGTAAACTGTGGTGGTTTTATAATTATATCGTCTTCTTCTCAGTTTGTCTATATATCTATTTTTTAATTTATTTCTCAGTCTATTAGTGAGTCCGGACCGTGAGTCTAAATGACAGGTGGCATAGCCCAGATTATTTGCGTAATATTTACTGATACATATGTATAACCAATAGTCCAAGCCTTGCAATGACACTTTGCATACGTGTTAAATACGTCACTAGTAACTATCTTTATAACATGTTGTTATACAGTGACGTACATCTCAGTATTCACAATCACAGGTAGATTCTAACTGATGTGCATTGATTTTATGTAGTTTCCTGTTGCCAGCCTGTAAAAACCATTACTTGTGACAACAAGAAAGTACATTTAACTGGGATTAGACTATCGGGAAGGGGGAGTAATGACAGAGATCCAGTCACGCATTCACATGAAGCTACTACATGTATTATGTAGAGTTTCGTCATTCTCATGTAACGACAGTCAACATTACATTTTAATAACAAGAATCTATCTATCTATCTATCTATCTATCTATCTATCTATCTATCTATCTATCTGTCTGTCTGTCTATCTGTCTGTCTATCTGTCTATATATCTATCTGTCTATTTATCTATCTATAATCATACATAAAACATAAACAAAAATACAATATCTAATAAGAAGAAAAGGACAACAGAATATAACAGCCATGAAGGTTTACAAGAACATAAAATAAATAAATACAATTCTAAGATTTTTCTTTATTACTTTTCTTACAAAAGTATCTTGCAATGCAATATATATATATAATTTTAATTTATAACATTATACATATCTTTAAAAGCTGGTTATTACAACGATTAAATGAAGTCGATATATCAAATTAAAGGCATTCATGGAATTTCTACAATAAGCACATTCCTGGAATTTCTACAAAGACAAGAGATTGTATGTTGATTTATCTGATAATGTCAAGTGCAAATTGATCCGACAAGAGAGTGGTCTGAATATTGCAATTTGATTTGGTTATACAACCCAGCACTTAGAGAAGTGGACAGTTTGGACAGTATCCTGTGTCGTAGCACAATTACACGCATCAGTAAATTTACAAAGGAATAGCGTGCGTCGATAAAAATTCCCAACTCTGTCATCTGCATCACTTTTCATGAATTTATTATTTAAAAAATATATGCTTGTTTGCTATTTCCCCCTTTATTTATAGAAAAAATACACTGCTTTAATTTTACTTGTGATTTCCCTTGGGACTTTTCTCAATTAATTTATACCCACATTTGTCTTGTTGTTGTCTTCACCTAACATAATAAGTAATTTCATGTCTAAAGGATTTTTGACTGCTATCGAAACACACAAACAAATAAAAATTGTATTGAAATTGTCGGACAAGTAAACAATCGATTAGTGACACGGGTTTGGAGGAGATTAGTAGATTTAGAGGGATTTACAACACTTTAATGGTATACAAGATTAAAACAATCGTAAACGTTTAAATTTCTGATTTATGTCGTGTAGATTTTAGTAACGTGTTTGTTAGACAGATGTTAGTAAAGTGTGGATTGGACAGATTTTACGGAAATGTTGGTTAGACAGATTTTACTAAAGTGTTGGTTAGAGAGATTTTTCTAAAGTGTGGATTGGATAGATTTTACGAAAGTGCTGGTTAGACAGATTTTATTAATTTGTGAATTCGACAGATTTTAGTACAGTGAGGTTTAGCCAGATTTTAGTCAAAGGTGGATTGTACAGATTTTAGAAAAAGTGTGGGTTAGACATATTTTAGTAAAGTGTATATTGGATAAACATTTTACTTGGTTCATATTTCTTGCATAAACTTTTCTTTATATTTCTAATGATGGATTCAAGTAGATTTTCAACCAGTTTCCAACATTTTAATTTTTAATTCTTTCATTTGTTACAGAACATCAGTGACTGCTGCACTCTGGTTTGTTTTTGGGCGAATTAGACGACCTATTCCTATTTTGATGTCCCGCATAATTTAGAGTCGGTATGTGGGACACTTTGAGGCCTTCTTGGGTTTTGCCTAGTAGAATTTTGTTCTGGTTTTGAACTTTTGCAGTAGTGAAGTGTATTGCACTTATAACTTTGATATATATATATCCCCATCTCTCTTTCTCCACTCTCGTTTCCCCTCTCTTTCCTCCATAATTTGAATGTCTTGATTTTTCCCCCATGTGCCTGTCGCGCATATTTTCCACGAAGTGATGGTTTCGATAACTTCTTCCGTGTTTCTTTATCTACTGACGGTGGTTGAGTACATCTTTTTACTGCTTCTTTCTGTGTCTCACCTCTGTTGCTACTCCAGATATAATCGGCAAGGCAATTAATTTCATAAGTTGTATAATCTCTCATTTTTCGAGATACAGAAGGTTTGCCAATAATTATCACAGGATGAATGGTTTCGTGTATTGAGAAGGTTTTTTTATATCGTACCTGTTTGTCTCATTGATCTCGAATTGTGTTGAATCTTTAATATCGCTGTGTTGCTAATCACAAGAAATAATGTATGGATTAATGATTTCTACTTTATATACCATTTCGCTTGACTGGCGAACTTCTCTTATTCGTTTTTATTTTTTTCTGGTGACGTAGGCAATCATTTCGGGCGGCATGTTTTCTCTTGACCTATATAATGTTGGTACTTATAACTGCTGGTAAGTCAAAGAACCTATTGGATGTTTTCTATTGACCTAGATAATGTTGGTACTTATAACTGTTGGTAAGTCAATGAACTTATTGGATGTTTTCTATTGACCTAGATAATGTTGGTACATATACACTGCTGGTAAGTCAATGAACCGATTGGATGTTTACTGTTGACCTAGATAATGTCGGTACTTATGCACTGCTGATAAGTCAATGAACTTATTGGATGTTTGCTTATTTGTTTGCTAGCGCATCAACTCACAGTCCCAATTCTCATCGAGAGGGTTCTTGAAACTCTTTCTCCAAAATAAAATATACCAAAGTGTAATCAGCCCTTCAGCCTTAATTTTACCTTGCAACTATCAATTGGAGAGGCATTATTGCCTACAAAGTCAAGAGTTTACGACGAGTACACAGTTCGAAAGCAGGAAAAACAACAACACATTCCTTGTCTTGAATATTTCCGAGCAGTAGAGCAGACTGTTTGAGTGAGCAGTGAAGACAAGTCACACTTAGTGTACTGTTATTGCACGCATGACTGAATTCATGACGTCATAAAGGAGCGTGAAATAAGAGTATGGAGCAAGTGAGGGGTCGGTGGCTTTACGTGGTGGACAAAATAATGCTTTTCATATCGATTTTCCATTCAGCACACCAAGGAGAATTATGGTGAACAATAAATAAAGGATAAAATAATAATACGTACTATTGGTGGGGTGGGCTGGGGGTGGGGGGGAGGAAAGTAAACGGCTTTCGTGATTTTGCTTTGACATTACAAAATAACATCGAAGTCAAGAAGAAGTTATGTATACGATGAATATTAATTTGTATACGTTATACGAAAAAATGAAAATACAGATTATGATATAGATACTATCTGTAAACGGAAAAATGCTAATTACCCAATTAATTTAATTAATAGTAATTAATTTCGCTAATTTTCAAAAATTTGTAAATCAAATTTTTGATTTGAATTTCACAATTCAAATCTGAGTAGAATTTGTTTGACGTAAACAACGTTGACCCATATCTACAAATAAAGGGAGTTGGGATTACAAATCACAAATTCTTACGTAACATGGGCATATTTCTGGCAACACACACACTCAGTCTATTATGTGTGCGCATTCAGCCATGACTGTGGAGTCTATAGGCACAGGAAGAAAAACAAGTCATAACCAGAGGCTAAGAAATCCTAGAAACTTCCATGACCTCTGAAAATAGATAAAAGAGCAGACTCAAAATTCTCTACACTCTTTTACACAAGTTTGGAGTCCCGTGCACGGCTCATGGTCAAGAACTGAGAGAAAGGTATGTCCGATGTAGGAGACTGCATTGTGGATGATTTGTACATTTGATTTTTGAATAATTTTGAATCGTGTTTCTTGTAAATATAACGAATTTAAACTATGATGCTTTTATTTCGTTTAGAGAGAGAATCAGATAAATTAATTGTTAAAAGGAATTGTAATGAGAAATGTAAATGTAAGTACAGATTGCAGAATTCTAAAACATGATCCTGATGCGTGCCATTACATTGATCTGTTTCAGTTCAAAGCCGTCCATACGTCCTTACGTATTTGTCTCCAGTTATTCATTTCCTGGGTTTTGTACCAGTTGAGCCTGGTGTCTCAAGTCCCAGTTGTCTTGAGTTGACAACGAGTACTGCCACTTGGTCACTACATGTGTTAGAGCCAGTGTGGAGTAACCTGGTTGGATTCTGTTTGTATCAGTACCATCAAGGGAGACGGTATTACAAAGTGGGCTGCAGCAAGAGCGTGAGTCTGACCCACTTGTACTACGTGGATAACCAGTGAACTGAGTATACTGAACTGTGGATAACTATGTGTTATCAGTGCCTGTGAAAGAATTGCAAAATACAGACTGTTTAATTCTTCAAGGACAAATTGTGTTACATACACTACAGAACATTCATTTAACGTCACCAGGCAGGCTAAAACCACGAGACATTCAATTGTCAACCAAACCTGCCGAGAACGAGGCTACTGCTGAACAAGGCCGTAATCAGGTGATTCAATTACATGAACTTTCTGTGTAATCTGTACATGTTTCTGTGATTTTCATTCCTTGTTCTATGTCTGATTCTTCTATGTAAATTCTGTATTTTTCTAAAGTGTTGACTATGTAGTTGGCTTATGTATGAAGAGTATTTGTGTAAGCTTAACTAAATTGTATGAAACGTCACATGAAATCCTCTAATAATTATTCTCAAAACTGCATTGATATATCTTTTTTTTATTAATTGTAATTCTGGAAGTCTTACGAGATTTGTGATTTCGAAATCGCCTAGTGTGGTTTGAATTCAATGTAAATTTATTGAAATTGTTATCTTTATTTCTTTTAATAAATTGTTTTCTTTAAAACTATTTACTCCTTCATTTCTGGGAGGTACATGTGAGATGATGGGTGGGGGCAGCCAATGACGTAATACATTTGAGAAGACGGTCTATACACATGTTTTAAAATAGTTCCCATCATCGACATCGATGAGAGATTTGTGGTAGGGCCAGAATAGTGATAGAATGACTGACAAGATAAACGCAGTGTAACCACTATTCTGAGACAGTTAACACTTGGGAGACGGTCACTGACTGACGGACTGCTCAAGGCTTGACCTAGTCACTCTCAGACCACATAAGACCCTTTAGGAGGTTGTGAGCGATTGGCATGAAAGAGATTAATTAATATACATTATTTATTAATTACCAAGACGCACACGGAGGAAACCCCCTTTCCGCCACACTATCTGTATTTTCATTTTTGATATAGACACTTGTGGCTCTATATATTCAACTTTCATGTCTGGACTTATCGAGATCAAGTACGAAAAGAAATAAAGAAGCGGTCAAGGACGTCAATCTTGCATTTGATACAGCGCTGTCTGCACTTCATGCCATATCATGGACAACGTGCCTGCTTTTCAGTGGGCTCAAACAGATGGTCAAGGCGGTCAAACCATACCTTCGGGAGGACACGATTGTCAAGAGCAGCACATTGCTCCCACCCCAACCTCTCCTTGGTTCGACTACCGGTGCCTGTATCATCCACACTTTGGCAATTTCCCTCCTGAGAGCCAGCAAATCCTTGGGACTCTCAGTGCCCTGTGGTGTAGAACGATACAGATGACATGCTTACTGAACACACAGGTCCAGACAATACAGCGAAAGGAGCCATCACATCTTTGAACGAATGCCACACCTGTATTTCTCAACATTCTAATCGAGGCGATCAACTCCACCCGATTTTAATGTTTAATCATCATTTGTGAGTTCATGGACTCCTGGTGGCTCTATGTATACGTCTGCTGAATTAAAGTCACTATTCTCCAACATACCTAGCACTTGACTCACAGTATATCTAGATTTAAAGTCACTATTCTCCAGCATATCTAGCACTTGACTCACAGTATATCTAGATTTAAAGTCACTATTCTCCAGCATATCTAGCACTTTACTCACAGTATATCTAGATTTAAAGTCACTATTCTCCAGCATATAAAGCCCTTGACACTCAGTATATCTAGATTTAAAGTCACTATTCTCCAGCATTTAAACCCCTTGACACTCAGTATATCTAGATTTAAAGTCACTATTCTCCAGCATATAAAGCCCTTGACACTCAGTATATCTAGATTTAAAGTCACTATTCTCCAGCATATAAAGCCCTTGACACTCAGTATACCTGTAGAATACAAAATAATTTTCAACGCCAAGCATGTTGCCGAACAAACCGTGTTGATTGTATCAATCTCTACTCTATGTGGATACATTATTAGACTCAGTTCTTAACTTTTAAAATAAAATGTATGGCTTAATAATCTTTCAACACTACTAAAATAGTAAAAATAGAATCCTGAGTATACATCTGTACTCTACTGATGAAATGTTAAACCTGTAGCTATTCGTGCCTTGTGTCCACCCCACCCCACACACCCACACAATCCAAAGCTATTATCATGACCAGACACTACATGAAATCATAATATTAACAGTTGTAAGTATATCAACGCCACCTCTTCTTTTGGTACATTATAAAAGTCATTGCTCATCTTTTTCTTTGCAAAACGGTTTCTCCTTTTCCCGCCATTTTTATTCACGTTTTGGTCGGCAAAGACAGGAAATGCTCAAGAGAGGGAAACGTTAACAATTTGTAAAGGGAGGTATCACTGTACTTCAATTATGGGGAGTATTCATTTACCTGTCTAAAGAATTTTATTTTATGATGAATAATATGTGGTGTCTCCTGTTAGGGACACAGAGCTTACATAGGATTTTGGCTGTATGCAAAAATATCCATTTAGATAAAAATTATTGCATTCACTACTGATAAAATATTGAGTTAGATAGGTATTAATGTACTCATTTAGATAAAAATGATTGTATTCACTACTAATAAAATATTGAGTTAGACAGGTATTAATGTTGTCATTTTGATGAAAATGATTGTATTCACTACTGATAAAATATTGAGTTAGATAGTATTAATGTACTCATTTAGATAAAAATGATTGTATTCACTACTGATAAAATATTGAGTTAGACAGGTATTAATGTTGTCATTTTGATGAAAATGATTGTATTCACTACTGATAAAATATTGAGTTAGACAGGTATTTATGTAGTCATTTATATGAATATTAATGTATTCACTACTGATAAAATATTGAGTTAGACAGGTTTTAATGTAGGCATTTGTGCTCACGACTGGCAATAATTAGCACAAAATAATCTTCATCCTTGTACCTCTAAGTCTAAGGCGTGTTCTTTTCACTTTTTTTGCCACTTGGACAATCGCTGTTAAGTAGTCTCTTTCTCTTTTAATTAAATTACAATTCGTTATAAACATTACGCACAAGGATACTTCTAAAAATATATTTTAAGCATTTCTATTCCAAGCATTATCATGTCTTTAGTAGATCTGTCATTGGGGCTCCCAGTTAGAGGGCTCCCTGTCAGTGTATATATGTTATTCTGTAGAGTCCCGATTCATTTTGCCGGTATATGTTAGGGTCTTTTTAAAATGCCATCAATCTGTAAAGTAAGATTTTACATTGATATTATGCTTAATTATGAAAATTAGATATTTTATATCAACTGACTATTTTTGCAACCTGTAGTTGGATCAACTTGGATGTATCAAATATTTTCAGAAATGTAACATATTGTGAGATGAGTGTATCAAATATATTAAGAAATGTATGATAGTCAGAGTAATAAATATATTAAAAGTGTATGGTAGTCAAAGTAATAAATATATTAAGAAATGTATGATTGTCAGAGTAATAAATATATTAAAATGTATGATAGTCAGAGTAATAAATATATTAAGACATGTAATAAATGATAATTCAGCAAGAGAATGCTTATCATAACGCAATGCTAACTAATGGATTAACCCATTATTTACTAAAGCACAGTGCATGGTGTATACAATTGAATGTACTATGACGTGGTGAACAGAACTACCTTAGGCCTCACTTCGTGTACCTATCAATTCTTCACACTCGTTCTATATCAGAGTCGGAATAAAGAGTCACTGTTTGCTTCGTTCTACTTGAGGTCAACAGAGCTAAATCACTGGAGAGACATTCCTGTAGTCGCTAGAGATTTATATTCTTCATACTTAAGGAAAGATACACGAGACGCTAGTTTTGCCCCAATGGGGTTGACGTTTGAACGCATTGTAGTTCCTACCGAACCAGGAAGCTGTTTTCAGGAGCTGACTAGTTTTAGAACGAATTCCTAAAAGAGATACATCGTCGGAAAAAAGGAGTTGAAGCCGTTTTGTGACTCAGCTAGGCTCAAACTGAAGCCATCACAGTGCTCTGGAAATGTTGAATCAAGTCTTTGCTGTTGTTGGGTACACTTTCTTGGTAAGCTAGTTAAATAAATCAAAAGTAAAATTAATTTGAGAAACCATTTATTTCTTGTCACAACTAGTTAAATATCGTATAATCAATGCTCTGTTGACTGGTAAGCCTATCAAACGTAATTCCAAAACTATGATTTGCTTTTTATCAATTGTTTAATTTGTAGTAATGTTTTCATAACTTAACAAGACATAGGTGAGAAAACAACTGTATGGGAGAGTATGTAATACCATTATTTCATTGTACTTTTAAAATAAACGGCTCTACTCTATTTAAATAATGACCCGATTGTGTAGAATTGTTTAAATAAGTGTCTTGTGCATAGTACAATATTGAAGGCTGGGGAAATAAGAATGCGAGTTTCTCAGTCTAGTGGTAAAATGTACTGTAAACGTCATATATTGTTTGCAATGAGGGTAATTACACTGTACTGTAACATGCCATGTGTTGTTTGACATAGCCTGCAATGACTGTAATTACAATGTACTGTAACATGCCCTATACAGTTTGATATAGCCTGCATGAGTGTGTGTATCTCAGTATCTTGCACAAACAAGTTAATGTTCTCGCTCTAAGTGCGCGATACGGGTGTGCTAGTGGGAGTGTTTTAGTGAAGGTTTGATGAGCCGTGACGGCTAACTTTATTGAGGGGGGGGGGAAGATTGTCAGTCGCTTTATAGTAATCAATACCTGCGTGCATTATTTGTTTTTCAAACGCGGCGATAGTGTCAGTCAGTGAAGACAGCTGCAGTCATGTCCTGCTAGATTATCAGGAGAATACTCCTTTGTCATAAAACACTATCGCTTTACTATACCTTTGTCATTGTCACATGTCCAGTTTTCATTTTACGACCCCGTCCTAATCTAGGCACTGATTACCAATATTAATTTATAGGATAACCCCTAACCTTAGCGACGGCTGGACTTGCCTAATTTATCTCCCTTTCCAATGCCACAATCTCAGCTAGATTGTTCATGACACCTAGTCGGATAAATTAGTTGACTTCTCTGCTACTATGTTATCTCCCCCTTTATTTATAGATAGATTAATAAATATGGTTCTTTATTCCTCTATTTACGGCTCGGCCCCCAAGTAGCATTTCCCTTTTGGTCGTACATATACTTATGTAATAATATAGAGAGATAACATTTACGAAATTTAACAATAAAATTTAATAACAATAAAATTAAATTTGAAACAAAAAATGAACAATTGGTTTCCCGTGAACAGAACGTAACGTGCGACCCGAAAAGTCAATATTATTCACACCATTGAATGTTCGTCTCGAAAGTTTCCTTCATTTGACTTATCTGATATGTATCATGTGTTGTCATTCACTGACGCACGCTGACCTCCGTGACCTTTGGCAAATTCGTTATACGACAGACGGTAATACGGATTCAGCTCATGTAGACGCTCGCTTGTCCTTTACTCCACGCTTTAGTAAGGCTGGACTTCCTCCAAGGAACAGCTAGCAGATGAGGTCCGAGTTATGAGGTGAACTCAGGAACCGGCTGCAAATGCATAGTTAATCATGTTTCAGCCTTGTGTGACAATAATGATTTATATGGGCCTTATAACTGCAGCATTAATCATTCTTTACAATTTTACAATTTACATTATGTGAAAATTCAAATATCTAAAATCTTTACAATATATTTCTCCATTAATCCAAAGTTGCTAGTAACACAATTTAGCTAATGAATACGTGGCGGGTTTTGACTCTCCCGTGATAACAATTAATCAACGGTAGTTCAATTACATACATGTGGTGTCCTCACCACTACTACAAATGTAATATCACTGTTCCACTTAGCTTTGTAGAAAATATATTATCAATCAGCAATAAAATGCACAAGAAAATTCTACATACATTCACAATACAAAATATATAGAATTAATTCAACTCAATACTGAGAAATCAAGATATTACCACCATGTTGTATTCTGATAGGTCCAGTGGTAGAAATGATGGACGCGCTAATTTTACCTATGTAAGTCGGGCGCGATGCAATGTGCGTCTCATACGGCCCACCCATTCAGGGGTCTTTATGAATGAAAGTAGAGGTCAACTCACAACTTAGCGCTACGTCACTTTACCGGGAAACAAGTGACCCTACATGGATAGTTAGTATCCGATATTTGATGTAACCTTCAACTCTGGTTTAGCCTATTTTCTCTGAAGGAGTAAACAAGGTATTTCGTCAGTCTCTAAGCCTAATCCCTAACGGAAGTTTCTCAATGGATGCGTAAGACTGGGAAAACCCGTGTGTAAGAAGAAACAGTTAATAATCTGAAAAGGTTATTAACATTACATAATTTGTTTAATATATTATCACAGTCATGAACACTATAGCTTTACTATACCTTTCGTATAAAACACTATAGCTTTACTTCACTTTTGTCAAAAAACACTATAGCTGTACTATACTTTTGTCATAAAGACTATCGCTTTACTATACCTTTCTTATAAAACACTATTGCTTTACTATACCTTTGTCATTAAACACCATAGCTTTACTATAATATTATCCTAAACACTATAGTTTTACTATACATTTGCCGTAAAACAGTATAGTTTTACTATACCTTTGTCGTAAAACACTATAGGTTTGCATTACCTTTGTTGAGAAACACTATAGCTTTACTATACCTTTATCATAAAAAAACCTACTATACAGATTTAGTGTTTATTATTCACATGAAAACTTACAAGAGGTATTCACATTCAAATCTAGACTGATAGTTTTGTTATAACCGAGAAAAGGCCTTGATTTACATGTCACATTTCCAGTATAATTGAGAAAACGTTTTTTACCATTATAAAACAAAATATGAAATAGATAAAGAAGGTAATTAAAGTATTAAATAATTAAATTAAATTTTAAAATACTTGTGTGACGTATAATCCAAACACCACACTACAGCCTTGAATGGGCCTCACGACACGCGCACACGTCACTGTGTATGTTTATATTTATTTGTGTCTGTATATCAGTATGTAAATACGTGTATGTGTGTGTGCGTGTGTGTGTGTGTGTGTGTGTGTGTGTGTGTGTGTGTGTGTGTGTGTGTTTGAAATTCATAAGACTGGTCTGACTGTCAAATTGTTCACACATCAAAGTATCAGAAAGCATTTCGGAAGTGTATGGCATGGTACTTTCTAGCTGAAATTTAGGCGATTTAAATTTCTGAACAATGAAATTTTATACATGGTATGGGCAGTACAGGTGTGTGTTGCGTCATGAAGAGTGGGTAGACAGTGTAAAATAAAATGGCTTTGTGCCATATATATATATATATAGTCTGTTATGAAATATCATTTGCTATTTTTTCTTGGTTTTAACGTTTGTTTTTATTTTCACACAGAACATAAAACAAATCATTTTCTTGTAGCACTTGTATCTAATGCTTGACTTCTTTTCAGTTATTCAGAACACATTCATTTCACAGCAAAGCAAATGTATATTGTTTGAGTTGTCAATATTTAGTATATGCACATATATTCCACAAAAGGTATACTTTGGCGTTTTGTTGTAGTTAGCAGAACTCACTGTGTGCTATACAATTATAGACTCCAGTAAACGTCTGCTTTGTTGTAGTTAGCAGAACTCACTGTGTGCTATACAATTATAGACTCCAGTAAACGTCTGCTTTGTTGTAGTTAGCAGAACTCACTGTGTGCTATACAATTATAGACTCCAGTAAACGTCTGCTTTGTTGTAGTTAGCAGAACTCACTGTGTGCTATACAATTATAGACTCCAGTAAACGTCTGCTTTGTTGTAGTTAGCAGAACTCACTGTGTGCTATACAATTATAGACTCCAGTAAACGTCTGCTTTGTTGTAGTTAGCAGAACTCACTGTGTGCTATACAATTATAGACTCCAGTAAACGTCTGCTTTGTTGTAGTTAGCAGAACTCACTGTGTGCTATACAATTATAGACTCCAGTAAACGTGTGCTTTGGAAGCATGCATTTTGCCAAGCTCAATAATTATTGAGAAAATTCTTTAGCAATAAAACCGATTTAGTAGTCATTTCGAGTGAGATACCAATTTGTCTAAATACTTTAGAAATAACGGGTCATAATTACTAGTTTATTATTATTATTATATAATATCTGTGACGTGCACACATTTGTTACTGGTTATACTACTACTACTACTACTACTAATAATAATAATAATAATAATCACCCATAACTAATTACAAGTGATAGAGAAATATTAATGTATATTTAATAATAATTCTCCCAGGAGACACCACTCGCCTCTCACTTGGCGGATTATACGGGTATAGTAAAAGTCGTCTCCCTTGCACAACAATACGACAGACATTTAACTGTCACGCAATTTTTTAGCAGGCGGAGACTTCTTACTAAAGGAGTAACAAATTCGTCGTTAATTAATTTATATTTAATGAGCCACCATCCACCCGCTGTCAGCCAACTTATGTTTTAATAATATGTGTAAGAATATTAATACATTTAACAATAAATCTATTAAATCAACAAATGTGCATACAATATATGTTGCAGTTGCAGATAATTAATAATGATAATAATAATCATAACCAGTAACAAAGGAGTGTATGTCACAATGTCCTTATGTTGAATGTATTATAAGATATTTTTAAATCGTAAACTATTTTCCTAATTTCATCTCAATATCTATAAATATCTATATATTCTCATCCCATTCAATTTCTACCATTGTAAATTGTGTCGAAAACAATTTGTAAACAGAAAGTAGCATATAAACATAGAAGAGTTGAAGTTGTGTTTCTGCAAATGTCGAAAGTGACAACATCAGTACATTATCAGTACATTATATACTTATCTACTCTTGACATCAAGGGTGCACCCGACAAAATGTACCCATGAGATTGTAGCACTTTTCATTCATTTTTTTATGTTAGATGTCACTTTGGTCAGTTATAAATGATTTGATTATTCTTGCCATCATCTTACCTAGTTATAAGCTGATGTAATTTTTTATTTCACTGTAATTCCTTTTCACTAGGTTTTTCTTTTAATTTTTTCCTGTCCAAGTCAAATAAATGTGCACTTGTGGTTTTATATTAACTAGTTTGTTATAACCGTACTGTTAAATATTTCCATTAGAAATTAAAGAGCTGGATGCCCAGCAATTAAAAGTAGAAAATCAATTTATTTTTAAATATAACTGTACAATATTTACTTTGCAGATATGTGGAGTTAAATGTGCGACCACCAGTATATATTCAACAACTGGTTTTCAACCAACAAGTGAACTACCGACTACAGCTGGTACTAGTACTGAACTACCGACTACAGCGGGTACTAGTACTGAACTACCGACTACAGCGGGTACTACAACTGAACTACCGACTACAGCGGGTACTACAACTGAACTACCGACTACAGCGAGTACTACAACTGAACTACCGACTACAGCGGGTACTAGTACTGCACTAACGACTACAACAGTTACTACTACTGAAACAACAACAACAAGTGAGTACCGTCTTTCTGTAAACATAATCCTACGTGGTGTAATTCAGAAACATAAGTTCAGTGTTCGTTTCTTCTGCCAAACATTCAGTCAGTCTTGTCATTTACCCATTTACTATTTTGTCAATCACTCTTTTAATTTATTTGCCTTGGTGAATTGTGATGAGTCTACTTCCGGTGTGGAAGTAGTTTTCGACTCAGCAGCAAGTCCCTAGCCGAATGCACATGCAATCATCTCTTTATTCACACATACTTCACATCTGTGTGTATGTGTGTGTGTGAGTGTGTGTGTATGTGTGTATATATGTGTGTGTATGTGAGTGAACGTGTGTGTATGTGTGTGTGTGTGTGTGTGCGTGCGCGCTCAAGTGTAAACGTGTGTACTCATATGTATGTGTATCTACTTAGATGTCGATACATGCATTTGTCTGTACATATGCTGTCTGCTGTCTCCATGATTATGTATATATGTATGTGCCATAATGTAACCATTAGAACTTTACTTAGTCGTCTTACTTTCACTATTTATGTATATTAAATAAGCATAATATCAATATCGTATTCTAGTTAAGATATATAGGGCGTGTATTATAAAGAAATATATGAACTACTCTTTCATTTAAATTTGTAGTACTCCATTGGGAAATAATAGTTTTTATTTATTTTTATAAATATAAGTGTGTATATATTATGTTTATTCTATAGTTTAATACTCACCTATAAACCAATGCAATAAATGTATTTATTCCATTGGCTTTGTTATAAAGATGACATATTAATATGTGTAAAATATGCGGCAGAATCTTCTAATTGTAGAGTATTAATGTACTAAAAAAATATGCTTTGTGTTGTTGTGTTTTTTGCTTTTGTGTAAGGAAATTTAACAATTAAATATTTATATATCAGTAAGAACCGTGCGATAAGTCAACATTTAAAATTAAAAGGACAAATCATATATTCTTCATTTTATGTGCGTTCAATAGTATTGCTTAGGGCAAAATCAGCGACGGTTTTATCATGCACTGACTAACTTATAATTTAATTAATGGTGTCGTCGTTCTTTCTAGGCTATCT